>JAKUCM010003997.1:0-43041 GCA_023374145.1 Lepidium sativum
AAATCTTACTTTTGATTTTAAGCACTAAAAAGCCATGATTTGTGTTGCTTACAATGAGTGACTAAGAGCAAGTTCTCACAAGGATACTTGTCTGCAAGACCCTTCAATGTATTAGCATATCGATCATTGTAGCCTTGTACAGATTCATCTCATTGTGGCCACTTCTTTATAAAATCATATTCACATCAACAATCAATTGTTTCTTCAGGAAACGTAGCTTGAAGATCCTTAATATTAAATTCAAATTTTCCATTGTGAGGAACAATTTCAATCTTAATAGCTCTGGTTAGTCTTGGGCCTTCGGAAGAAACCGAGAATGACCAAATTGACCGAACCGTTTTTTTAATATTCGGTTTATATTTTGTTTTTTTCCAAAAAAACCGAATCAAATTATTAAATATTGATTTCGGGTTATCGGGTTCGGTCGGTTTAGTTATTATAGAACTGACCGGTTTTAGTTAAACCAAAAATTTAGCATTTAACTAGATTTATTTACATACTTTAAATCAAAAATCCACAAAAAAAGAGAAAACTGAGAAAAAACAACTCGAGTAAATTGAAAAACCGAACATAAAATTAATTTCAAAACCAAACTGAACCGAAATATATTTTGGTTTATTTGGAATCAATTTCTAAAAACTGAATAAACTGAGAACCAATTAAACTGAACCAGTTTGGTTCTGTCTGAATGCCCAGCTCTAGCTCTTGTGTTCAGTATGTCGAACAATCCATATTCAATTGCTACCTGAAAATACGAGATAAGGATTTAAGTATCTCAAATGGTTAAATAAAAAAATATAATCATTATGGTTACAAGGACATAACAAATGTTTGAAGCTTTAAAAAGACAATAAATCTCTTCTACAGTACAAAGAATACAAGTATTTAGGGATTGTATCCTGTAATACTACAAAAAAAAATGATTACAGGCAGAAAAATCAGTCGAAAATCTTAAGTTTCAAACTACATTTTTGTCTGAGATTTTTGATGGATTTAATATGGTCTTTTTTTTTATCATAATTTGGGTCATAAAATCTATTGAAAAATATAATGTTTTTTCTGTATAGACATTTATAACCAGAGTCGATTTTAAGAAATAGTACACTACAAGAATGAATATAGTTTACAAATCCGAATTTCATCTCTAATTCGTTGTAACTGATCGTCGTAACAAATAAAACGTTGTGAATTCGTTGTAAAATATAAAACTCTCCATTTTCGATGTTAGTGCGTCATAAAGGAGGCGTTGTAATTGTGTTGTAAAATATGGGACATGTTGCAAATTCGTTGTTAACATAAACGACGTGAACCGGTTGTAAACTTTGCAACGAAGTAACATCGTTGTGTTTACAACGATTTTGCAACTCTATATAGTTAACAACAGTTTACAACTAATTAGAAACAAAAATACTTTACAATGAAATAAGGACAAAATATTTTACAGCTAATCAGAGGCGTATATTTACATCGAATTAAGGATTTTTTTTGCCAACGAATTAAGAACAAAATATTGTTTATTTTTTTTAATGAAAATATTTATATAAATTTTGTAATTTAATAGTTTTAGGAATTGAATTATTTTAATAAAATTTGATTTTAAAATGTTTTTATAAAATTATTAAAATTACAAAATATTTATTGTAGAAGTTCATTCAACATATTCGTACTACGCTCGTTTTGATCTTCAGTCACTCGTTGGTTTAAATTGATATTTTCCAAAGTACGGACCCTGATGTTTCGACGTCTACGCTCCAATGCCTCCGTTGCATGAGGATTTCCCGCAACCAAAATATCTAACATGGACTCCATTGATGCAAAGTTCTGATCCGTCGTCTATTGTTGTTGATTTAGCTACGCTATTTCTTCACACAAAACCATCAACTGACTACGGATTATTGGGAGGATCCTATTCCAATAATCCTTCCTTTCTTCTTTGGAGCAATCTGGAAAAAATGTCTAGTCATAAGAATAAGAATTATATAAGTTATGATTAACTAAACATTAAAATTAAATACTTAATAATGTGTACCTTCTTATAAATTGTGTTGATTTCTGGAGTACTCAATTCCACAGGAGTACAATCAGAAGATTTCTGGGAAAACTGAGTTTGATGCTCCTGAACCGTAGCTTCAATCTGGTTGTGTAGCCTCTCACATCGAGGATCAATATATAATTATTGAAACGGATGTAATCAGTAAATATATAATTATAAATAATTTTTTCTAAAAATTTGTAAATTTAATAAATAAAATTAAAACTAAAAAGAAAACGTACCAATAACCAGTAGGTCGATCGACATGTAATACTCGCAAATTCTCGCGATTTGCAGCCACGAGAATATCCCCCACCCTATATTGCGCATATGGTGCATTTGGTGGTACCAAGAGATCCGGATGAATAGCTCTTGGAATCGATGTAGGGTCAACGGGCTCGTCTGGTGGTGGTGAAGAACCCGGAGGAGTGTGAGATGTGACTGTGTCTCCAGTCTTGATGAGGAAGTTGACAAAGAAGTAGTGCCCTAAATAAGGTCATTGTAGTGGACACGACGTGTATGCTTACGGGGAGGCATAGATAAATTATCTACAATGCAATTAAAAATAATTATCAATTCTATAATAACATATATTTCATTATAAAATCTATATTCCACCCTAAATTATAAATTCCAATCTAATTCAAAATTCTCTATATCCTAAATCTCTAAAAACTAAGTAATTTCTAAGTAAAAAAACTAGAGAGAAAGTACAGAAGAATTACCTTAGAGAGAGAAGGAGAATTGAGAAATGAGCAAGGAACTTGCATATTTCGTGATGTTAATATAGGGATTAGGGGGCGTTGTAAACGCGTTGAGAAGTTCCTTTTTGTCGTAAAAGAGTTGGTAAAAAAGGTTCTAATTTACAATGAAAGTCTTGTAAAGGTGTTGGAAAGTACCTTTTCGTCGTAAAAAAGTTGGTAAATTAGGTATTCGTTTACAACGAAAGACTTGTGAAGGCGTTGGGAAGTACATTTTCATCGTAAAGAAGTTGATAAATTAGGTTCTAATTTACAAAGAAAGTCTTGTAAAGGTGTTGGTAAACCCTAAACCGACATTTATTTTTAATAAATTTTCTCGTAAACGAGATGGTACATTACAACGTTTTAACGACGTTTGTTTTGTCGTCCCTTTTACGACAATTTGTTTTTTAAAATTTTTCTATGACAATGTATATTTGATTTATATATATATATATATATATATGTTTTTGATTGTAATATATATATGTTTTTAACGGTTATATATATGTTTTCGATTTATCATACATAATTAATTTATTAAACTGATATGGTTAAAACTACTTTATACAATATAGATTGTTCATACTTGATACATTAAATCTCTAACATGTTCATACATGTTAAACAAAGGGATCAATCAGATTCTTCACCATTACTATCATTTCTACTACTCGGAATATCACTTCATCAAACTCGTCACGGTCTTCATTGTCAACATCATCTGCAGGAAGATCTTCGTATTCTCAGTTTTTTCGGATCAATTAGAAAAACTAACTTTGTAGCTTGATCGGGTGCATGTATTTCGTACATGATTCTTCTTGCAAGGGTAAATCTCCACCTCCAATAATTCGAGTAGGGGGAGTGATTGTAATAGCTTCTAACCAATTGATTTTGGACTCTTTGATCCTAGTATATGGAATGAAGCTAACTTGCTTTGCTTGTGATGCTAAGATGAAAGGCTCAAATTTGTTGTATCTTCTCCTCCCATTTACATCCGTAACTCCAAATTTTTTGTATCAAACACCTTTGTTAACTACGAGATCAAACCATTCACATTTGAATAGCACGCATTTCAACTCAATTAATCCTACAAGGACATAACAAATGTTTGAAGTTTCAGCTTTCAAAGGAGAATAAATCTCTTGTGCAGTACAAAGAATACAAGTATTTAGGGATTGTATTCATATTACTACAAAAAAAATGATTACAGACAGAAAAATCTATCAAAAATCTGTAAGTTTCCAACTACATCATTTTTGTCCGAGATTTTTGATGGATTTAATATGGTCTATTTTCTATCATAATTTGGTCATAAAATCTATTGAAAAATATAATGTTTTTTGTGCATAGATATTTATAACCAAAGTCAATTTTAAGAATGTTTCACATGATATTGTTAAAAGTTCACAAAAATTGTTGTAATTCAAGTCTTGGTAATCTAATTGTTGAAAAAAACATACATCTACAACTAACAGTATGATATGAACAAAAACCACTAGACTATAAAGATATTTGGTCTGATCTTAAGATTAGCATTATGTTATGGTTTAACGAGATGTGATTTAATATTGAAATCCAATGTTGAACAACAAAGAATTCCTAGTTTATCTTCAAGAAAACGTGAATACAAGAAGAGTTCTTGAGAGGACAAACTCCAATGAAACAGAAAGAGAAGAGAAATGAGAGAACAACTCTCTGCAATTCTTGAATGAGAAAATTGAATGTAACCAAATTCTTCTGATCTTGTCTTCTTTATTATTCCGTTAAGAGCTTTGCACATCTCCACTGTTAATCCATCTTCCATCTTGGACGTACACGTGTCTCCCCAAGCTCATTCTGTAACAAATCCTCCCCCTTTAAGCAACCATGACCTCATAGTTGAATGCAGGAAACTTTTGCTGCACATCGAACAGAAACTCCCACGTAGCTTCAGTTTCATCTGTATTACACCATTTAACAAGGACCATCATAGCAGCTCGGCCTTGTCGTTGCACCATTTTTCTCTCCAGAATACGTTCCGGTTCTCGAATCAAGGCATCTGGAACCAAAGAAGGTGGTGTTGTACTAACCAATGTCTTCCTGACATGTTGCTTGAGTTGTGACACGTGAAAAACAGAGTGAACACTGGAAGAAGGCGGAAGTTGCAACTTGTAAGCAACATAACCATGCTTATCTAAAACCTTATAAGGGCCATAATACTTGGGAGATAACTTGTGGTTGTTCCGATAAACCACCGAACCGTGACGGTATGGTTGAAGCTTGACATAAACCAAATCACCTAAAGCAAAACTTCTTTCGGAACGACGCTTATTGGCCACCTGTTCCATGCGATGTTGAGCCCGCAGCAAATGAAATTGTAAGATCAAGAGCATATTCTCCCTCTCCTGTAAACTCTTAGCTACGACAGCTACCTTTGCTTCCCCGGGTAAATAAGGAAGATGCTGAGGAGGTAACTGACCATAGACTGCTTCGTAAGGCGTCATCTGAGAGGAAGAATGAAAGCTAGTATTGTACCAATACTCCGCTAGAGGCAACCACTTAGATCATTGATGAGGTCTATCACTACACATACAACACAAGTATATCTCTAGACATCGGTTAACAACTTCGGTCTGACCATCACTCTGAGGATGGTAAGCACTAGAATAGTTCAAGGAAACACCTTTGAGCTTGAACAATTCCTGCCAAAAGTCACTCAAAAATACAGCGTCTCTGTCAGAAACAATTGAACTAGGAAGACCATGCAACTTGTAAACGTTATCCATGAACACTTGAGCCACCGAGAAAGCTGCATAAGGATGACTGATTGCTACAAAATGAGCAGCTTTCGATAATCTGTCAACTACAACCAATATAACACTCTTTCAAAAAGACAAGGGTAAACCCGTTATAAAATCCATTGAGAGATCAGTCCAGGTAGCAGTGGGAATAGACAGAGGTTGTAACAGACCCGGTGAAGCAGAAGTGTCGGATTTACATTGCTGGCAAACAGAACAGCCTCGAATGAAGCTCACGATATCTTTTTCATCCCTTTCCAGTAGAATAAGCTTTTAATCTGTTGGTGAGTTGCATCTCGACCCGAATGGCCTCCTACACTTGAGCAGTGCAACCATTCAAGAATATCCTTGCGCAATGCAGCATCTGCCGGGACAACAATCTTATTCTGCCTTCGCAGAATATTACGAGTCCATACAAAATGCGTTTTAGAACTTGGATTGGCTTGTAAAGATGTAAGAATAGATTGGACCAGTGGATCAGCTTCATATCCTTTCTGAATCCGTTGCATAAAGTCACAGTCGAGTACATATAATGCCATGTACAACACCTCTGATCCGTCCACGCGTGATAGAGCATCAGCCACTAAGTTCTCCTTTCCCTCCTTATACTAGATTTCATAATCGAACTCCAATAGTTTTGGAAGCCATTGTTGTTTAATAGGTGTATTTAACCTCTGATCCAGCAAATACTTTAGACTTCGTTGATCAGTTTTGATAACAAAATGATCGTTCAAGAGATAGTGATGCCATTTTTGAACAGCAAAAACTACCGCCAGCAATTCCTTCTCATTGATAGACAAGTGGAGTTGTTTACCTTTCAAATGGCGGCTGATATAAGCTACAGGGTGGTTGTCCTGCATCACAACAGCCCCTATCCCTTGCCCACACGCGTCTGTTTCGACGACAAAAGGTCGATCAAATAAAGGGAGAGCCAACACAGGAGATGAACACAAAGCCGACTTCAATGTCTCAAAAGATTCTTGTGCTTCTGTACACCAAAGAAAATAATCCTTTTTAGTTAACAAAGTCAAAGGTCGTGCAATAGTGCCAAAATGTTGCACAAATCTTCTATAATAACCCGCAAGGCCTAAAAAACCTGCAGCTGCTTCACATTCTTAGGGATAGGCCAGTCAACCACTACTTTAATCTTTGAAGGATCGGTAGAAATACCCGCAGCTTCAATGAAATGGCCCAAGTATTCGACCCTTTTGGTAGCAAAAACACACTTACTCTGTTTAGCAAACAGTCTGTGAGTCTGCATGAGTTCAAAAACCGCCCTGAGATGTAGAATATGATCATCCATAGAGCTACTGTAGATCAATATATCGTCAAAAAATATCAGCACAAATTCCCGAAGGAATTTTTGAAAAACAGAATTCATCAACATTTGGAAAGTGGTTGGTGCATTTGTCAAGCCAAAAGGCATTACCAAATATTCATAGTGGCCAGTATGAGTCTTGAAAGCAGTCTTGTGTACATCCGCAGGAGACATAGTACCTAGTGATATCCTCCTCTTAAATCTATCTTAGAATAAATGTTGGAACCACCCAATTCATCCATCAAATCTTCTATGAGGGGAATGGGAAACCTATCTTTCACAATTAATCGATTGAGAGCTCTATAATCGACGCAAAGATGCCATGAGCCGTCTTTCTTTTTGACAAATACCACAGGAGAGGCAAAAGAGCTGCAACTCGACTGGATTGTACCTGCCTTCAACATGTCTTGTACGATCTTATCAATCTCAGTTTTTTGATGAACACCATACCTATAGGGTCTTTGATTAACCGGGTTGGACCTTTCTAACAATGGAATATGATGATCATGGTTTTGTCTCATGGGAGGTAAGCCTTCAGGTTCTTGAAAGATGTCAGTAAAATCCCTTAACAGGTTGTTAATGGCCATAGGTGTGTCAGCTGCGTCTCCTGCTGGTGTAATAGAAAATATAAAGAGTGAGTTGTCGCATACATTCTCAGCCAAGCAGAGCATAGACAACTGAATAGAGTCCTCCAAAAACTTAGCTAAACGAGAAGCTTTGACTGATCGCGCAGACCCTTCCTGAATACCATGCAAAGCCACCTTCCGTTTACCCCATTCAAATTTCATAGAAAGCCTTTGAAAATTATAGCCTTTCAAGTCATTGTATACCTAAAACAACATCCACACCAGTAAGTGGAATTACCATGAAGTCATCTGTGAAACTAGTTCCTTGAAAATCCCACTGGAACTTTTCAACTCTAGCTTCCACGCCAATTCTCCCACCATCAGCCACACATACTTTGGCATTGTCTCCTGATAACAACCTACACCCCAACTTCATGGCTGTTGTGGAGTGTATGAATTTATGTGTTGAACCCGAATCCAACAGCATATATAGTATCTTCTTCCCATGAATGCTTTTACCCGCATTTTGTTATATGTAGTTATACCCGTTAGAGCATTCAACGAAATTTTGGCTACAATTTCTGAATGTTCTTGGTTTTCTTTGTCCTCATCAGAAGTCACATCGACGCTCTCCTCCTCCTCAAACTCCAATGCATATAGTTGTGCCTTCCGATGAGACTTAACATGCTCTGGAGTATACTGTTCCTCACAGTAATAGCATTGATTTTTTGCTCTCTTAGCGTTCATCTCTTCCGTCGTGAGAAACTTCCTAGGTTAAGTCGGCATTCCCATGTCTTTGTTACTGGAAAAAGGTTTCCTATATTGATTCTCCACCTCTTTCTTCCAAGGAATAATACCTTTACCATTATTCGGATTACGGTGCACAAACTTCCTTTCTAGTGCAGCAGACTCATACAAGTGTCCCAAATTGAAACAATCCTTAACTGTGGTTGGCTTAAACATCTTCACCCTCGCTTGAGTCTTCAAATTAAGCCCCGTTAAGTAAGTTCTAACCAGCACATCTTCCGATAAATCTACTCGATTCCTTATACTTTCAAACCTGTTATGGTATTGTACGATACCATCTGTCTCTTGTAAATGTTTTAACTCTGCTAAAGGATCATCCCACAAATCCTCAAAGCGTTCAATCAACACTCCTTTATACGTAGACCAATCCTTGAGAACTAAGTAGCCATACTCGGAATTGACAAAAGATTGATGCCAATTCGCTGCTATATCTTCCATATGAATCGATGCCATAGTAACTTTTACAACATCAGGAGTATGATCGATCTCAAAGAATTGTTCGGCTTTAAACAACCAATCTTTCAACTTAACACCAGTAAATCGGGGAAAATCGATCTTAACTAACCTCGTAACACCATGTCGCTGATGAGAAGGTGAGGAATTCGAAGAATTATGTCGTCCCGATCTCGACTGATATGGCATCGCACGCTGGTTCCACAGCTCGTTAAACATTCCTTCAATCGATGAGAAACGTTTATCAAGTGTACAATCCAAAACCTCAAATCGATCCTTAATCTTTTCAAATTGGGAATTGATCGTTTGAAATCTCGTCTCCTCCGACTCCAAACGCACTGAGGAAGATCGCGTTTCAGGCATTATCGAGATAATCGCCGAAATCTGATACCTTTGTTATGGTTTAACGAGATGTGATGTAATATTGAAATCCAATGTTGAACAACAAAGAATTCCTAGTTTATCTTCAAGAAAATGTGAATACAAGAAGAGTTCTTGAGAGGACAAACTCCAATGAAACAGAAAGAGAAGAGAAATGAGAGAACAACTCTCTGCAATTCTTGAATGAGAAAATTGAATGTAACTGAATTCTTTTGATCGTCTCTTCTTTATTATTCCGTTAAGAGCTTCGCACATCTGCACCGTTAATCCATCTTCCATTTTGGATGTACACGTGTCTCTCCAAGCTCATTCTGTAACACATTATCGATGGAAGCAACATCTTTATACTTGAAACAAAGTTAGAGAACATAGATTTGTTGTTCCATATTTTGATCAATGAATCAGATAAAAGAAGAGGCAAAAATATATGTTGAATAATACTCTCATTGAGAAAGAAAAAAAAAAAACTAAAACTGCATAATATTTGGCATATATAGCCACACAAAACAAAAATGAAAAGACAAATCATATTTAAAACATAAATGTCAAAAAAAAAACTGAAACATAATAGTTATAGTGGTGTCATTAACTATGATAGTAATAGGCCAATATCCCAATTTATTGATTGACCAAAAATCAAAATGTATGTTGAATCATATACCATTGTCCTCCCTTGATTCAAACCTGCAAACTCTAAGTCCATCTTTGAAGGAAACAAATTTGCAAACTGCCAAAGCCTTTGTTAGAATGTTTGTGTTTTGCTCCTTAGTGTTGCAGTACTTCACTTTGATTGATCCTTCTTTGACCAAGTCTCTAATGTAGTGAATCTTTGTCTGAATGTGCTTGGTTCTCCTGTAAAAGCTTGGATACTTTGTCATTGAAATCGCTCCTTTGTTGTCACAGAAAATATTAGTCTCCTTCTGCTAATTCTAACAAATGTCCTCTAAGATTCTCCTCAACAAGACCGTTTGTTAAGTTGTTGAATGTGTTGCAGTGTATTCAACTTATGGGGATGACAATATTGTAACATCCTGCTTCTTAGAGCTCCAACTTATGTTCCTTGAGACAAGATAGAACACATACCCTGAGGTGCTCTTTTTATCATCTAAACAACCACCCCAATTGCTGTTAGTAAAACATACCAGTTCAAAACTAGAAACTTGATTATACCATAAGCCATAGTCCGTAGTTCTTGCAATGTAACTCAAAAATCTCTTTGTTGATCCAAGATGTTGCCTTGTTTGACAGTGCATGTACCTTGAGATCACACCAACAAAGTAGATATGTTTGGACGAGTGTGAGTCTGACTTCCAACCAAGCTTTTGTACAATGTTGCATCAGCTTCTTCTGTACCATCTTCTTTTTGCAATTTATCACTTGTATTCATAGGAGTATCGACTGGATTACAATCTCTCATGTTGAATCTTTTCAATATATCTAACACATACTTCTATTGAGAAATAAATATGCCATCTAATTCTTGCTTAACTTCAAGTTCGGGAAAGAAATGCATCAATCCCACGTTAGACAACTCAAACTTTTGCATCATATTTAACATGAACTCTTCAATTAAGGATGAACATGATCCCAAATATATAATTGTCATTGACATACACACATACAATAAGAATGTTACCTCCCTTAACTTTAACATGGAGTGTGGGTTCACTCTTGCTTTTCTCAAAACCAGAATCGCAGAAGAAAGCATCAAGCTTATTGTACCAAGCTCTAGGTGTTTGCTTAAGCCCATAGAGAGCTTTATGTAATCAAAAGCATGATCTTCTTTGCTAACTACCACGAATCCCTCAGGTTGATCCATATACACTTCTTCAAGTATATCACCCCTGCTCCTCATCTTCCTCTAGAATGAGTTCAATTGAATCACCATTCTCTTTTTTATGCCATTTCCAGCTTCCAACCTCATTAAACACCACATTTCTTCTCTCAGTCACCTTCTCACTTACTGGATCATACAACATGTAGCCCTTTGATTGAGAGGAGTATCCAGCAAATATACACTTCTTGGACTTTCCATCTAGTTTCTTCTAAGCATCAATCAAAGAGTAACAAATACTTTCAAACACTTTTAAATGACTTACATATGGTGTATGATTCATGAATGCCTTTGTAGGAGACAAGTTCAGTAAATATACAACAGTTCCCATACACTCTACCCAAAATTTATTAGGTAAACTCTTATGCTTCATCATGATTCTTGCCATCTCAACCACAATTCTGTTTTTCCTCTCCGCAACACTATTTTGCTCAAGCGTATATGTTATTGTGAGCTCACGGTGAATGCCTTCTCTCTCACAAAACTGATTGAACTTAAGTGATGTGAACTTTCCACCTCTGCCAGCCCTCAACACTTTAAGTTTTGGACCACTCTGCTTTTCTACAAAAGTCTTAAACTTCTGAAACATTTGAAACGTTGTTATCTTCACTTCCAAGAAGTACACCCAGTTCATCCTACTGAAATCATTTTTTAACAAGAAGAAGTATCTACTACCTCAGAGAGAAATTGTTTGCATTCGACCACAAAGATCAGCGTGAACCACCTCCTAACATTGATCAACTTTTTTGGCTTTGTTAATTGGGAATGACGAGCGACTTTGCTTCCCATATATACAACATTCACACGACTCCAATGTCTCTATCATAAGCAGCCATGTAGCCATTTCTTTATGATTCAACAACTTTAAACATTTCTCATGTAAATGCTCGTACCTTAGATGCCAAAGTCTTGAATCTGAAACATTTGCAACCGTAGCACTCTCCTTAGCTACAAACAACTCTAGTGGATACAAATTGTTTGCGATTTTCTGCAAACTTGCAACTGTAAACCCAAATTTCTTATCATTTACAATACATATTCCTTCATCAAAAGAACATACTGCAGTGATTACCATCAATCTATTCTACACTCAACAAATTATGTGCAAGATCAGGAATGTAATAAACATCATAAATGAGTTTGAGTTTACCAACTTTATTTTGTAGTGCTACAGTTCCTTTCCTTCATCATGAACCTCATTATCATCTCCCAACTTCAGTTTCAGCTTGTATGATTCATCTAGTTCTCTAAAGAACTTCTTGACCCTAGTCATGCGGTTTAAACATTCGTTGTCAAAATACCAAACCACGCGAGACTTACCTTCACTCTTGTATGCCATAAAGAGTCTTAGTTGTTCATCTTCTTGTTTAGCAAAGTAAATTATTGTTGTTCTCTCTACTACTTGTAACAATTTGCTTGCTTATGACCCATTTTTTGTAGTAATCACATTGGATACTTTTCTTATCCATACCCTTGTTGTAAGACTGAGAAGAGTTATCTATTATATCCGAGTAACCTCTACTTCTTCCTTTGCCATAACCACCTCCATCTTTTGAATTGTTTATGCCTCTGCCACGGCCAGATCCAAAACCATTGTCAAAATTTTGCTCTGAACTTTTACCTTTCACTTGAAAGGTTTTCTCCTTTGTCTTAATAGAGAGCCCAATATCTCATCAAACATGTAAGCGCTTAGATAATTTGCCTCCATGATTGCAGGTATGATATACTCAAACTGAGAAGTCAAAATTCTAAACACCTTTCACCACCACCTTATTCGATATAGTTGCACCGTATGTTTTCATTTGACTAACAATTATGGATACTCTGCCCAAGTACTCTCATATAGTCTCATTTTCCTTCATTTGTGACATCTCAAAGTTGTGACGAAGAGTCTGCAATTAGATCGTGATCACCTTATGATCTTCTAGGTATTCATGCTTGAGAATCTCCTAGGCTTCATGTGACGTATACACTGCTACAATCTGGGACAGAATGTCAATCTTCCAAAGTTGTTTGAATGAAGAAGAGAGCCTTAGCATCCTTCTTCCTATTTTCTTGTAGTTGTTGACTGGGAACTGCAAGATTCGTATATGTGAATCCAATCTCAACCAAGTCTCAAAGTTCTTGAGACTTGAACATAGTCTTCATCTTAAGACTCGATAGGTGATACTTCTCACCCTTAAACAATGGAACCAAAGCATGCTGGTTTGATCCATTACCCGCCATGATTCACACTTTTTCTTGCTAGCAAACCACACACTTGATAACCTAGTGTTCTGATACCACAATGTAGGAAACATAGTTAGAGAAAAGAGATTTGTTGTTCAATATTTTGATCAATGAATCAGATAAAAGAAGAGACAGAAAATATGTTGAATAATACTCTCGTTGATTAAAAATAAAAGACTACAGAATACTTGGCATATATAGCCATACAAAACAAACATGCAAAGACAAATCATAATTGAAACATAAATATAAAAAACATAACTGAAAACGTAATGGTTATAGTGGTTTCATTAACTATGATAGTAATAGGCCACTATCCCAATTTATTGATTGACCAAAAACTGACATGTATGTTGAATCATATACCAACACATTAGAGGACTTAGCGTTGGGATTGAAATTGACGGCACACAGAGTAGCAATTACTTCACTAGCGGTTTGGATGCAACAAAGGAAAGGTGAGACAAGGACACGGTGAATCGGAAAATCATTTTGAGATTGGATTCTTTGACCGGTTTGAAAACCCCAATCCATACCATGTTGAGTAAGATGTGGATCCCATGGTCTAGTAGCAGTTGAAGGCCAAAGTGGCTCAACACGATCGAGTCGAACACTGTGGCGCATCACGATCACATTTTGATAGCAACTGATCTCTAATTTAGCACACTCTATAGTTGTATGCGTCTGTGTGTGGCCTTTTTCCATTTCATATGGGATGCATTTTATATAAAGAACGAAATTTTGAAATTCTATCTTTTGATAGTGAACTTTACGAGACGACTTCATAAGATGCTTTTTTCAATAAGTGGAAATTACGAAGAAGCCTTAATCCATAAATGAACTATTAGATGATGTTGCTAAATAGTTTACATTTGCCGAAAATTATGTGACGTAGTTGGCTTACCAATTTAATAGATCATGTCTTGTCAATCCAAATATTGTTGACAAAAAAAAGTTTACATTTATATAAGTCCAAAAATATAACTACAAGAAGAAAAGATTATAAGAAATAGCCCTTTTGAATTTAAATTCTAAGAAATGGTCTCTTTTATTTTCTTACGTATTTTACCCTTTTACTTTAATTCTCTCTCTCTTTCTCTCCAATAATGAAGTTACGAAAATGTCATTCCTCTATTGTCACAAGTTTGACCTACGTTATTTTAGTTTCATCTCTTTCGTTTCCCCAAAAGATTCCTCTATATTTTCTCCCCATTCTTCCATTATAATCTTCTGTCTCTCTCTAACTTATCTCTCACTTTTCTCTCACCCTTGTTTCACTATCATTATCCGAGCATGCACCTGTCACTCTGCCGAAGAAGACTATACTCTAGTAATTTGATTTTGTCCTTGTGGACTATTCCATAACCAGAAATGTAAATAACTATCACTGGGAATTTGATTTTGTCCATGTGGAATGTTCAATACAACCAGATCTATAAATTACTATCACTAAGAATTTGATTTTCTCTCTGTGGACTGTTCCTTACTTTTTGTCTTCGAATGACATTGTATAGCTAATATCCCCAAGTACTTTACTATCGTTGTCTTCACCACATCTCCTCTTGTTTACAGTTTTTCTGTCAAGGAAAATATACATGCTATTTTTTCCTTGTCAATTGTTTCGATTTTGTCCTTAAGGACATTCTACACATATATGTCTCTTATGGACAATCATGTCAACATAAATCCAATAACATTTTAGCATAATGTGATATCTGATTTTCTCTGTCTTTTCCCTTCTCTATTAGCAGTCTCATGGCGCCAAAAATCAGGAAGTTGAAGTTATTTGAATTTTTTCATGCACCAAATGTCCACAGAAAATGTTATCCATACTCAGAAAGTTGTCCCCACTGATATTAAGGATTTTCACCACATTGAGGATGACTCTGAGAATCTGATGGATATATGTAAAGCAGAGAAAGGGGTTAACGACTGCAACTTGAGGATTTGATTCATAGTCTTAACGAGTTGTCTTAACTCTTGCTGTTTTATTTTTTTTGCTTTTACTTAGGATGAATTATTCATTAGCTCTTCAGTTGTGATGTGGCTAATTAGATGGTATTGATTAAATTAAGCTTTATGCGCTGGCTAAGTCAATATATATAGTTTACAATTGGAGTACTCGGAGTTTTGGAGAGATCATTAGAATTGGATTTGTGTAAGGAGAGAGATAGGGCTCTCGAATTCCTTATCAAATTGTAATTCTATTCAATATTCAATCTCAAATCACCTTCATCGGGGGCTTGTTTTCATCAGAATGTCCACCACAACTTTGATGATGGACATAAAACTAAGTTTGTCCATAACAATAGTGATGATGTCCACTACGGTATCAGATGATTTAGCTAACCAAATTGAGGATGTACACATCTAATATGACAATGTCCACAACAACAAAAATGACATTGTCGAATCTGAAGATGCCCATAACGACTCTGATGATGTCCACAACAAAGCTTTTGTGATTTTACTTTGTCCCTCGATTTAAATGCGTTGCAACATTGTTTCCAGCATTAAACTTCTTTTATCAATATTTACTATTGAAAAAACACATGTGCATCATTAACTACTCATGTGCTTCATTTCCACACAACAAACGTGCAATCGTTCAAGTCAAGTACACGACTTTTCCACTCACATTGTCACGTCTCAAAAATTATTTTTGACAATTCACGCATAAACCCCATTTTTAAAAAAGTATATTTTCCAGATTGCTTTACGAAAAAGATATTTCATACAATTTGTAATAAAAAAGGACTATTACCCAAATAAATCCCTTACAAAAAATCTAACGCCTAAAACGATATCTATATTTTAGTTCAGAGAAGGTCCATGGACGTATTCTCTTAGAATAATACTAAAACCTGACGGCTAATGGGGTTTGTTCTTTAATAATACGTATAACTTGGTTGTTAGACTTTTCATGATTTTAAAGACACTTAGAGAACCTCTATTGATTAAAAAACTCATATAAGTTTGTTAACTATAAAATACTAATATTTTTATTTAAACTTTTTTTTTGTTAACATATTTTTTCTTTTTGTCAACATTTTTTTTGTCAACATTTTTATTTAAATTTTAAACTTTTAAAATGTAACATCCAATCAAAAAACATGTGGTAGAAATTAGGTTCAGGTATATAGTTCTTCTACTTGTCCTTATCTATATATTTGGTCAACTAGTTAATTTCCACACTTTTTACAGTATGTAATTAATAGATATTAGAAGGACCAATATGTAATTAGGTGGTCCAAAATATAGATATTATTATCTAATAACTTAAATTTTTTTTTTGGGGGGATTTTTAAAGAATTATAAGTTGATAATATTTGACTCGATAAAGTCAAGATTATATTATTTATTTACTGGGTCATAGTTTGAATTTTGAACGTCAAAGAGGGAATTAGGGATATTTTTTTTTTTTCACCGACAAATTATATTGGGCCACAAGTGGCCGACCCAATAGCCAAATTCCTACATAATGTAGGTAGGGGATTCGATCCCTGGTTGTGCAAATGAGCTGCCTTATGTGGACTTACCGCCAACTACTAGACTAAGAACTATTTGCGAATGAGGGATATTTTACAATTTGTAAAAGGCTACGAATATTGCAGTAAAGTAAATAATTATTCTGTTACATATTTGCCTAAATTATAGGTCAAATTACTCATGGAAAAATATATGAACTAACCTGATAAGAACAATATGAAGCAAGTATTAAAGGAAATAAATTGTGTGGATAATATTAATTTTATTGTCCACCTTTTGTTTACAATTTACACTGCCGCCGGTTAGGACCAAGTCTGAAGCTGAAGTTGGAAGTCGTCAAAGCATAAAACCTCGATACAGTATTCACTACTTGGAGCATGCTCAACAATGAAGACCGAGTCATTTCTATTTCTGCATCATTACACCAAAAGACAGAGGAGAAGGTGAAGGTTTATACAAAGGGATTCAGTCTACATTAAGTCAAAATCTCGTAATCATAACAACTTCTGATCACCAGACTGTAATAACTAATAACCCTTAGTTTTCTTCACCAGATCAGTGATAACAAGGTTTTCTTAGTCAAATCTATTTTAATATACTATGTATCAAACCAAAGTGTAGTGCTAACACAAGATATGTAAAATCAACCTAGTTCAAGTGCAGCAATTTTTAAGGTCAGACCATAACAGAGCAAACAACAATGGCAGAAACAGAGTATGAAAAAAACAGGGCACCGAAAACAGAATAACTATTCGAAAATCAAAAAGCTAAAACAGGATCATGAGGAAGAAAGGTCACTGATTTCAGTCCGACTAAAGGCTTCTAAGCTCGTCTAGCAACCTATTAAGCAACCTATCAAGTCATTCTTATGAATATAAAATCTCAATTTGTTGAGATCTAACCCAAACTAACAAGTTTTCAAATCAGCCAACTAACAACCTAACCAACCAATCTTTTTGGATAGGAATACTAATCATGACTGCACCTAAGTTTGAAATCCTAAAACTTCTTAGATCTATAACTCAAGCAAATTAAATTTTATGTGATCATGATGAAATTAGCATTAATCTCAAACAAAAAACTAGACTAATCAATCAAACACCTAAACACGTTAAAACACCTAAACATGACGAAATAGACCTAGATCTACCTTCTTCTTCATGAGACATTTAGAAATCTACTCACTCATGATTTTAAACATAAACCCAAAAATTACAATTAAAGACATAGATGGAAAGAACATTAAAAACTGAAGAAGATTATGGTATCAATCACTTCAGATTCTTAACACATCAATCTAGATCTAAGAAACAAAACAAAACAAAAAAGAAGCAAGGAAAAATAAAAAGAGAAAAAAACTTCGCTAATCTTTTGCAAAAAGAGGCGTAAAAGAGGTCGGTCCCTGCATTTTTCGCTTAAAAGGGTATTTATAGATCCCCAAACATGAAATCTCTAAAGCTGAGTCAGCATCAGACAAGGTCGGTTAAGGCACTTCATCTTAGGCTCATCATTGCAGTCTTTATGCCAATTTCACTCCATAATGCTCCAAACCCAGCTCTTTTTCACCTAAATGTCTCCGAATGCATGATGTATGCGAAAATCCTCCTAAAAGACTCTAAAGTGCATAAAATACTATGAATGGAGATGTAAATCTACCTAAAAATGTGCAGCTAAAATGATCAAAATATGAACATATCAATCAGGATTTTGATATAATATGTTCCTTTCTTCACAAACAAAAGTGACATGTCGAAAATGGGAACTTCTACCTTGCGGTTTGATATTTAATCTTATAATTCAGTTACTATCTGGATTCTAAGACACCATATGAAACTTCCAAACTAGCAAATTTATGGAAAATCAAGGAGAATTTACAATTGCACAGCAAAAGGCTAATATAAGGTACAGTGGTTCACAAGATCACTATAGAGAGAGTTTGAATCTAATGACAATCAACATAAGCAAATGAAACATTAAATCTACCTCAACATGAGGAAAAAGCTTCTTCCACGCTCCTATATGGTTACAGTCGATTCACGAAGATTAACTTCACATCATCCTCAATCAATCCTACAAAAAGAGAAGTTACATTTTTACAGCAAACAGAAGAAATATACAGGGCAGCTTTCAAAATATGACAAGAAGAAGAATCCAATCTGATTCATTAAATGTGTTTATACTAGCGCTAGTTTATACCTTTTCAGGCATGTTCTGAGACCTTGTAAGCGTCAGAAGAAACATTACCCATCCACAAACCTGGGAAAAGAACCTGCAAAATAATCATATAACAAAAGCCAAAATTGTTAAGTAAAGTCTATTAAAAGGGAGATCCATGAGACTTAGCAGAATATGAAACTTTACATCGAGTTGCTTCTGCACGTTCTTGGCTCTTCTCTTTGGTCTTCTGCTAGGCTTTGATCCAGTCAACGCGTAAATATCCTCATCAATCTCCATCTTTGAGAGCGAAATCGATAACCTCGGTTTCTTCTCCTTTCTCTCTGTCGTTGCAGCAATCTTAGCATCCGCACCATTCCTGGACCGAATTGTCTCGGTTCGAACGGTTCCATGAGCTTTGTTCTCCGGCAATAAACCGGTACAGCTCTTCATTACCCCACCTGCCGTGTCCAATTGAACGCTTCTTCGTCGGTGGTGGTTTTCTCGGTCTCAGATTCCATGTCTTGGGACCAAACTCATCTGCTTCTTGACCACCACCATCTGAGGTCCGATCACAAAGCGTTACATCTACATCGGGTCGCTGGCTCAGCTGAATCATCATTCAGCTGGGCAGCGGCAACAGAGGTGGGAATATCAGTCGCTGAGGCGGAGGACGGTGGCGATATCAGCAGCATCTTCGTTGTTCTTTGTGCGGATCCGGATGAAAGATCTTCGATCTACTATCTGGTGTCGTTGACTTCGTCCGGATCGATCCACGGCGGAATCACTGACACCAACCGCACTTTCCTTCTTTTTCTCCGGTCTCAATTCAAAAGAAGCAGAACCGGAAGCTTCATTCACCTCCTCCTTCGCCTGATTACCTCTCCAGGATGAGCTTCGCGAAGTGGAGATTTACTAGCTGCTTTGCGAAGCCGATGTGTAATTGGCGTGATTCATAGCCCATCGAAGATCAGATAACGGGAAGTTATGAAGCGGATGAGATTTCACCGGCGAAGAAGAAACTGTAATCTGCTGCCGTCTTGAAGTTTCACTCACAGGCGGCGGGCTGTAGAGATGATGGCTGATGCTGTGGTTGTGACGGCGCATCAGAACCGTGGATCGGCGGAGGGAAACGCCGTGATTGACGGAACATCAATAATTCAATTGATTGAAGAAAGTCAGAAACCCTACTGAAGAAGGCGCGAAAGAAATGAGAATTCAGAAAAACTTAGAAACACAGCGTGAATGGTAGAGAGAGAATGTAAACCAGAAAATATAGAGCGGCAGTTATGTTACTGCTGAATCCCCAAACTAAAGTGGAAAAAGAGGATGTAACATATTAAATGACTAATGTACCCTCAATATATCGTTAGATTTACAGCCGCAACACTGAGCACAAGAGTTCCAAAACGTAAGACGCACGTGACAAGCACGCATCCCGTTGCTTGCTTTACAAGACTTTAAAAACTGAACTTTAGTCAAACTGTCCAGACGCGTACATCACAAAGAAGCCCAAATCACCAATGATTATCCAAGTTTCCATCGTTTTTACATCCCACAAACAAATGTTTCATGTGCATCTTTACACACACTTGTTACCATTTTGAGATTTTGTAACGTTGTAGAGTTCAGGCTATCAGGTTCCTTGAGTTCAGGCAATAAGGTTCCTTGAGTTCAGGTGAAGAACTATAGAAACCTGAAGGTCACATTGCTAAGAACTGCTGTAAGATCCAAATTGATCGCTTTAGATACAGATTATCTGGCTTTTCTGTAGGAGAAGTGTTCGAATGTTTGGGGATTGCTGGATGAATCCCATATAGGTCGAGCTATGAAGGCCTTTTCGCTGGTAGCTACAATGCTCGCAATTGATTAACTTTTCTCGCTTAACCCTTTCTCCACAAGCCACTTGTGGAATCTGAACCTTGGCATGATTCCGTTCTACAGGTCAAAACATAGAAAAGCTGGAAAAATCTCTAGATATTCCAAAAAATCTCCCCATTTCGCCATAGAGGAACCTTATTTTATCTTGTATGCTATGTGGTTTCTGGTTCATGATCTTTGGTGCTGATCTTATCAACGTGTGTGAATATTGTGTGTGTTGGTTCTTGAGTGTTGAAGCTCCTCCAAGCCCCTTTCTTGATATTCCATGGCTAAATCTTCATCAGGAGATCCATCATCCAATAGCTATCAAGGTAAATGATGGTTTCCATTCTTCAATATGTCGAAGATCCTTTCAAGTAGATCCAATGCTTTTACCACGTGAGGCAGATTTTTCATTTTATTTCTACCAAAAACGTATGGATATTTCGGAGCAACAGCATCCACTTCATCTTTGGCTCAATCCAAAATGCTTGAGCATTCCCGTCACAGAGATAACTGGTTTCTCTAAATCGAAATCCACAATCACAGGATGTCGAAGAATCAATAATGCAGCATCTTCTTTCCCGAACACCAAAACTACAAAAATTATACCGGTCTTTTCCATCAGAGCATCTTCTGAATATTCCATAAAAAGTGATTTATTTTCTCCCCATCAAATCCCACAATTTCTTGATTTTCACAATCCAAATTCATAAAAGACCCTAACTTTTCTACTAATGGTGTGCAAAAAAAAACACATTTTCTTCGAAAGGATGCCATTTTCTTCGAAAGGATGCTGTGAATCAAATTGTTCAAAAAGTCTCTTCAACTTAACAAACAAACAACGTGTCTCTGCATCCAATTCACCACCACCCCACAGAGTACGAGGAATCGCTAAACAAATAATAATCACAGCGACTGCAGTGAATCCTATATCTTTAAACTAAGCAGCCTGGATTCAATCTCTTGAGGACTCTGCATAAAAACCAACCTTTCCTCTTTATACAAGTTACCAAGCTTGTTCCAAGGAAACCCGAATCCAGATAACGCACAGACTGCATCCAACACAGTCCGATCCTCATAAAAAGAAGAATTTCTTCTCAGGTAAATACTCACTAACATCGTTGTAATCAATGCCAATGCTCTCAAAGAAAAACTCGAATTCATTAAGAGGGTGGTAACTGAGATGCTTCCGAAGCGATTTGGAAAATGTAGGAAAAGAGAAATCAAGCTTCAGGATGAGATTTCGAATCGAAACGGAGGCATTTGTGGCAATGTATTCAGCATGCGTGTAGGAGAGAGACCTGGTGGTGTGGAGATAATCTCTAATGGCTTGCTGAATTTTCCGATAGCCAGAGACTTGTACTTCGACGGAAGTCTTCTATGTTTTTTCGCCACCGTATTAAAATTATGAGAGATCAAAGCGAATTTCAAAGTAACCATGAACATGGTCGGATTTGAGAATTAGGTTTTTTCCACCGGTGTGTCTTCTCTTCTATTGCCGTCAATTAACAGAAATGACCGGAGAACCTACGAGTTTACATTAAATTACTCTTTTGCCATTCATAATTCGAAAGGATTATGAAATTGAACCGGACAAGGATCAAAATATGTAACCGGAATCAAAATGGGCTTAACAATGGGCCGAGTAATGTTTAGCTTTATCTTTTATTCAAATAAATTATCTGATGATGGGCCGATGCGAGATCACGTAAGTCACGAGGGACAGTTGTCATGAATGATTGATAAGCTCATGAGTGAATATATGATGATGATGAGCCAAGGGCAAAATAGTAAATTCCAATGAAGGAGGCTTAGAAAAGCCATCGCGTCAAAATGATTGGGAAAGAGATTGAGTGTCCGGTGAGAGAGGGACAACGAGACACGCGCGAGAGGACTGAGAAGGTAGGACCACGTGTCCTTTTATTTATCTTGTATGATTGACACGTGGACCTTATGTCATGTGACTACCCACGTGATTACTCTGACATAATTTTAAATTAATTACTTTCATTAACGGTGTAAATCCTTGTTTCGAGTTTTTTGCATAGACCCATGCTCTTTTATTACACACTTTGCTCACGTGGCTTTCACTCGCTCTTGTCTCTTGAAACTCCATGTACTTCAACTCTTGATAAGTGTTTAACTATTAAATCGTATTTCCTTTGAGCTTCATATAAAATTTATTCCCTATATGGAACTGGTATTCTGTTTGACCCAAACGGTAAAAACAAAAATAAGCAGTTAAATAAGTTTGTTTAAGGTCTTATGAACAAATCATTCATCTGTTTTACTACTCATCATAATTTTTAAAAAAATCAGTCGTTAAAATAGGTGTTTTTAACCGTTGAAATAAGTATTTTAAAATCAATAATTGAAATAAACGTTTAGAAACCAATTATTGAAACAAGTGTTTAGAGTTATTTAATAGATATTTGATAGCCTTTAGTAAACATGGACTTTCCGTTTAAATCGCCTCGAGCAGTTCGATTTAATCGATTACCAGGTTTTGGTTTTGTGATTTTTTAAATTGATTCTGAATTAAACCAAATTAAATTTTGAGTTAGGTTCGCTTTCTTAAATAATTATATTGGTTTAGTTTTTCTGGTTCGATTTTTTTGATTTCTCAGTTCTTTCGGTTTTTAATTTTTTTTTAGTTTTTTGCTTTAAAATATATAAAAATTCCAGTTTAAAACTAAGTTTCTGAATCTTTTATAACTGATCGGTTTTAGATAACCGAATCGATCGAATCGAATAGATAATTGAATTTCGATCGATTTTTATGAGGAAACCAAAATTAGAACAAAAATCAAAATTTTTGTTTCGATTAGTTTAGTCGAATTCAGTTTGTACTAAAAGCCTATACCTAACCTTTAGTTTTGAATCACCTGTTTTCAAACAATTAATTCAATAATACATTTTCCTACAACCACCTTCCTCGCAAATAGATGTTAGGAATATGGAACATATTATTTGATGACATTTTCTCTTCAAAGAAAAATCTGCCTTCAAAAATGGGTATTAATGTATTTTAGAAGGGGACGTCTAAATTTTAAAATATTTTGACATGTCAAAAGATGTACCACATTATATAAGGATAGTTAAGAATAACTCGTTCTTTTTCGTAAAGAAGGTCCCAAGGCTTATATGTTATACTTCATCGTTGATAGTGTAAAAATTGGGAAAAAAGTCAATCAAACCGTTAGCTTATCAAAAGGTTCAAAACAAACTCCGAACTATGGAACCCCAAACTTTAATTTTGTATTATTCGTTGACTGTTTTTAAAACCATGAACTTTGTGTTGACTAAGCCGTTTATACCCATCTTTAAGTTCCTAAACGGGTTTAATTAACCTCGTTTATCTCTCTTATTGTGCTATGTTAGTTGGAATGCATCGTTTTATGTTGTCTTCTTCAAACTGTAAAACCCAAATCTTAACCCTAAGCAACCGCAATTTCGATTTGCTCTTTTCCGATTGCCCTCTGCTAGATCAAATTCATACTGAAATGCATTACCCTACCTATCTAAAAAAAGAGGGCCCTGGGGAGCATGTCACCTTCAACCCACACTTCGGAAAACAAGGTTAAAATGACCGGCTTTCAAAAAAGGTTTGGTGTTTGACAAGAAGGTGAACCAATTGGTATCGTTGTGATTGGTTTGCAAATGGCATTGATTAGTGAATCTTTGATCTTGTTGACTCATCTGTTAAAGTCGAACCAATTGGTATCGTTGTGATTGGTTTGCAAATGGCATTGATTAGTGAATCTTTGGTCTTGTTGACTCATCTCTTAAAGCAGAACCTTGACATTGTGTGTCGGAAAAGCAAAGTCTTATCATCTCTTAAAGCAGAACCTTCATATCTATTAAAGTTGTTACATTGCTCTTGAAGAAGGAAACTCTTATTAGTTAATACTCTTGTTCCTAAATTTCTGTAAGAAAACATTCTAATAAAAGCAAAAAGGACAGATTTTGCCTTTCATAGTCTTGCTTAATTCAATGTTAAATAACATTAAGAAAAACTAAACATATTTTTTCCTTTCATAGTTTTGCAACAATCCTTAAAGTCTTAATGTATGCAAAATATTAAAAGAGAACACGGTCTACTCAATGGGTAGAGTTGGAACAGACTGGTGTGAAGGTTGTGTGCCTTGAGAAGCTTGTGTGCCTTGAGAAACTTGTGTACCTTGACCATGAGAAGCTTGTGTGCCTTGACCAAAACATCTTGTCCTTCCTAAAATTAATCAGAAATACAAACTGAGTAAGAAATCCACTTCAAGTTCACGAAAACAAACATATTCAATAAAAACAGAAACAAAATTGTAAATGTACCAAACTTGATACTTCCTTGGATGTCCCCTTTTATTCTTTGGTTCACTCTGTCGTGGTTGATTTTTACAAGATGTCTTATTATGCCCTTCTTCTTTGCAGTTAGAGCAAGTCATCACCCGAAGATGACGTGATAATCTTGTGCTTCCCGCGGATGATGAACCTTCATGTCTTCCTCTCTTCCTTGCATAATTGGAATGCCTTCTTGGATTACCTTTCCTCCATGGTGGTGGCAAAACTCCTAGTCTATTCAGTCTAGACCACAACAACATCCCTTGGACAGGTCCAATCCCATCACTGTAAGTATCACGCCAAGTACAAGCCAAGTAATAGCCACTCACAAATCGTTCAAGCCTCTGTTTGGTCTTAATTATAACGGAGGTTCCATGAATATACGGAATCCCCGTCATTTGCCACTTCCTACACCCACAAGTCTTATCATTCATATCGACTTTATAGCTTGTTCCACCAATGTCAACTTCAAAAAGATTGTTTCTTGCCAATAGAATTGTACAAGCATGTGATCCTTGAATCATTTTTTCAATCTCATCATGAGCTCTTTTAGTAAATTGCGTCTTCAATCTTGCAGCCAGTCTAGACCTCTTATGAGTCCTAACCATACATTGACGCCTAATATCCTCTAAAATGTCTAACATTGGCTTCTTCCTAGCTTGCCTAATGGTTCTACTGAAGGATTCACACAAGTTATTTAAGATGTCACTACAAAATGACCCTTCTCTAAAGTATGTCTGAGACCATGTGTGCAGATGAGTGTTCTGGAGAGTTACAAAAGCTTGAGGATTGTACCTTTTCAAAGCTTCCATATTCGAAGCAAACTCCCCTTGTGTGTAGCTGTGCAATCTTCCAGAACAAACGCTGCAACTCCATATCATGATTGTCCTTCTTCCAGTTCTCCATAATGTGCCTTTCACATTGGCGATGCTCAGCCTATGGAAGAATGGATGACACAGCCTTCACTAGACCCTACAACAAAAGGTAATCACTTAAATCTGTTTTATTGAAAACCACTTAAAAACACATTCAAATGATGACAACATTCCTTCCATCTTGCAGTTCTAACTTCGCATTGAGCAATTTAACAAACCAGTCCTAATTACTGTCATTTTCTATCTCTACTACTGCCCAAGCTATGGGTACTATCCTATTGTCTCCATCTCTTCCTACAACCGCCAAAAGGTGTCCTTTTATATCCCACTTGAGGAATGCACCATCTAATCCTATTATTGGCCTATAATTTTGTTTCCAAGTTTTCCACTGTGAATTGAAACAAATGAAGAAACGAAGAAACCATTGTTTACTTCCGATTGTAGGACCAGGAATAATCTCGATCTCAAATGTAGAGCTTTTGTTGGACTGTAAAACCTCAGCTTGGTAATCCCAAATTCAATCAAAATGTGCCTCATGACTAGCTCTTCTTTCTTTTGCAAGCCTAGCCTTTGCTTTTGCACACTGCTATTCACTCACTGTGAGGTTGTACTCCCGCTTAATATCAGCTCCCATCTCATGCTTCATCAACTTCAGATTCTTCCTCAGCCTTCTTCCACCACCAAGCTATGTTCTTCTGCTTCAACAACCTACTATACCCTGCCCTAACACACGAATGCTCATCAACAAACACTTTCACTTGCATCTTCTGCAACCTCTTCTCATAAGAGCAGTATATTCTCCATTGACATTGTTTGTGAGAACACTTAGCCCCAACCTTATTAGATTCTGATTTGTACATCTTGATATCATATTTATATTTCAGTGAGTACCTCAACAGGGCGATTTTAACATCCTCTGGAGAATTGAAGGTTTTCCCTAACCTTATGAACATACCGTCTTCTTCTACTTTTGTCCGCTCACCGACGTCATGGTCATCTTCTTCATCTTCGTCCGAAGATATATGATATGGAATTTTATCCTCATCCCAGATATCATTTCCACTATCTCCATCGCTTCCTTCTTTTTCAGCTTGATCTTCTTTCTCTGCTTCGGCAAAATGGACTCCAAAGTCGTCGCACACTTCCTCATCTACACCAACTCGATCTCCATCTTCTTCTGCATATTATTCGTTCTCTTTGTCCACCTCTTCTTCATCTTCTTTGAACTCACACTCTTCTTCCTAGTCTCTTTCAAAATACTCAACAAGATCCTGTGATTCGAAATTGTCAGATGATGCGGAAAAGGATTTCGACTTCGGTGGAGGTGGAGGAAGATGGATTAGACTCCGTGATGCTAGTGATTTCTGTCGCGGCATTGTCGACTGTTATCGATTAGAGAAACTGAAGAACAGCGATAGAAGAAACAAAAATCGAGTGACAATCCCAAATCGATTTAGGTTTTGGTTTTAGAGATTTTTGATCCCAAATCGCTTTGTTCCTATTAATTGAAACGCACAATTTTTACTAACGGCGCTTTATTAACAGGCGTAAACAGGGTTACTGTTTTCCGTTTAGGAACTTAACGACGAGTTTAAACGGCTTAGTCAACACAAAGTTCATGGTTTTAAAAAAGTCAATGAATAGTACAAGATTAAAGTTTGGAGTTCTATAGTTCGGAGTTTGTTTTAACCCTTTTTGTAAGCTCACAGTTTGATTGACTTTTTTCCCGTATAAAATTGTATAACATGTCTAGTAATTTAGGAGTATAAAAAGGCGTGGTGGTGTGCACGCGATAGATGGAGCGCGTGAGAAAGGGTACAAATGATGGTAGAGAGGTGGGATGTCTGGTCGTGGAGGAACAATATTACACCGCACGAGTGTGGTCACTGGGCTCCACTTTTTGCCACGTCGACAAAATCTTCACATGCTCATGCACGTGAACTAACGTTGTGACCTCCCATGGCCTCCACTCTTCCTCACTTCCTTTTTTATTTCAGATTCTTATATTCGATTCATTTAATTTTATTACTATTTATCATAAATTTAGTAAAAATATTGTTAGAGAAATCACTATTCCTTTAATAAGAGACATTCTAAGACGTTTCTGAATAGGAAATCTCAAAGGTGGAGTCGGTGGGATTGAACTTTCACAAATGGTTTACAATCAGTTTAAGTTTATGTTCTGATATTGTAGGAGGTGGGTTCTTCCCCCTCATTCGATCTATCTGATTTCGCAAAGTTCAATTTGGCAACACTCCAACAAAAAGCATGGCTCAAAGCTCATTTCGGTGGATCTATATTGATAACATAGAAGAAAAAAAAGCAATACTCTCTTTATGAAAGACATATTTTCTACACATTTTTGGTTTTTTTTCTATAAGACCATTTTTTAAGTTTTCCATGAAATTTATTAATTAATGATCATAAATTACCAATTTCAAAATATTAATTGAAATTTTTATAGTCGTGTATTATTGTAATCTATATACTAAGGAGTCATTACAAAAAGCAGGTTATTTATGATGGCGTTTTACGACATCATAAGAAAGTTGCAAAATAAAGTAAGTATGGCTTGAATAATAGGCGGTGCAATTACGAATGTGATGTCTGGATATATCTGAGACCAGCCAGCCGTCGCCATGGCCAGTTTAATTTATTGTAGAACATAATCACTCCATTATATCTGTACGTATTAATAAAATCACGAATCCAGCTTTTATATCTTGTCGAGGATATTAAACGTCTCTTACTCACGTGTTCATAATAATATATCCTTATATAACAAACGGAATACTATACGATCTGACGTTATTAATTCTTTAATATAGAAGAAGAATTTGAATTCTGCATAAATCTATACTAATAAAAGCAAGGTTTTGAGACATTTTAAGTCATCCAATTCATCTTTCTCAAACTCCTATCTTCTTACCACATCACTCTTATCTTCTTGCCACATCAGCTTTTGTTTTATAAATTTTTTGTTTTTAATAAAAAAATCAAAATACAATTATTATTTACTTAATCACATTACTTACTATAATATGAACATTCAAAGGTCTCACATCAAATTAAGTTATATTATGTTGTAATCTATACTAAACCAATATATTAATTAGAAGTACTTAATCACATTACTTACTATAATATGAACATTCAAAGGTCTCACATCAAATTAAGTTATATTATGTTGTAATCTATACTAAACCAATATATTAATTAGAAGTACTTAATCACATTACTTACTATAATATGAACATTCAAAGGTCTCACATCAAATTAAGTTATATTATGTTGTAATCTATACTAAACCAATATATTGATTAGAAGTACTTAATTACATTACTTACTGTAATATGGACATTCAAAGGTCTCACATTAAATTAATTTATATTATGTTGTAATCTATACTAAACCAATATATTGATAAGAAGTATAATATATCGTATCGTATGACCAAAATTATTAGAAGAGTTATTTAAATTACCAAACAAAAAATAATACGATTCTTTTAAAAAATATGAATTTTTTTACTTAATAAACTATCCATAATTTGAATACCAATTAAAAATGACCAAACTGATAAATAATATTTTACGTAGTAAAACCTAAATTTACATATTATTTAAGAATAATCAAACTAACTAACTTATCAAAATACTGCAATTTAGTGGTCAAGAAAAAGAAACTATTTTATTATAAATGACTCAACTTATTTATAATACTACTTAGGTTTGATGTTCTAGCAAAATAATTTTTTTAAAGGATTGGTAGACGTAGTAGCGGTTACTAATTTCAAGTGTTGTTTTTCCCAATTAGGTACTAATCATCTATTTAATGACTAACAAAAAATAATCACTTCAACTAAAAATATAAATTATAAAAAAATAAAAATAAACTATGTAAAATATAAAATAGAAAAAAAAATATTTTCTACATTGATTAAAATTTATAAGTGTAGATATCTATCTACATGTCACGAAATAAATAGTTCAATTGATTTATTTCTAATATATCTATGATAGGCAGTGAAGAAATTAATTGATTACCCATTGATTCTTATGCTTTTTAAAAATGATCCAATTGACGAATAATATTTTACATAGAAAAACCTATAGTGTCATATGATCTATATAAATCTATCTATACTAATAAAAGCAAAGTTTTGAGACATTTTAAGCCATCCACATCACATTTTTTAATCTCTTCTAATGATGCCATGTCAGCATAAATTTTCTAAAACAATTCTTAAAGAACTCATTTAGTGACTCACCTTTTAAACATCCCACATCCTACATTTAAGCGTTAGTTTTATTAAAAAAATTGATGGAAACTAAATGGGCATTGATCCACAATATATTTAAAAGTGATAAATGTTACTGAAATTAATCACAAAAGTTTCTCTTCCAATTTTCTAACGTTCCCTACTGCAAGTATTTGTCTAATTCGTTTAATATTTTAATGTCATAAATGTTACTGAAATTAATCACAAAAGTTTCTCTTCCAATTTTCTAGCGTTCTCTACTGCAAGTATTTGTCTAATTAGTTTAATCTTTAGTGATTTCTTATATTCTCATTTGTCTCAAACTAATATGGTTCATGTGAAAAACAACCCTACCGTTTTCCTAGAAGATCATCAATGTCAAATATTCTCGACCCTTGCTTTTTTAGGTACAACAATTTGAATACCTCTTTTTTTTTTTGCCCTTAAATTCGTTGTCTTCCTTTTTTCCTTTCGAGATTATACTGCTAAGCGGGTTTTGAAAATTGTTTGATTGATTTTAACATCTATAGCTTCCATATTTGTTCGTTTAATTATAACTTTACCATATGTTTTCGCAGTGATACAAACGAAGCAACAACGGAGAGTAACAAAAAAAAAGTAAAAAATCATAAGGACTAAATTTTATAACTTCCATGTTTTTAGTGACCAATTTATATTAGTCCCAAAAAAAATGACTAGCTCATAAGTTCTTTAATCTGTCATCTATTAAGAAAGGTAACATCACTTACTCACATTGACATGTCATTCAATTTTTTTTGTGCTAATGCTTTAGAATATTTTATATATTAAAATTATTATATTATATTTATACTGTTAATCAACTAAGGTACAATAGATATAATATTTGATATATGAATACAAGCAAAGCAAAAAAATCTATTAAAATGACATTGAAAATAGAAAACGATAGTATGATTTATGAATCAAAATCACAAACATAGAGAATTTAAAAGAAACAAAAGAATATGAATATATGACCAATGCTCACAGCTATCTCGAATCTACAATTGCAGAATTTTAGGCCTTCGATTTTGTATGTCTTGGTATCTTTTTGATGTGTTTTTCCTTTTTCAAGCCCATTTTGTTTTAATTTTTTTTTGCTTCCTTATAATTTTTCTAAGCTTTTAAATATGTACAAGAATAATATTAAAGGCATTGAATTCCTCCTCTTTGACTCCAAGGTAGATTGAAATCTATTTCTTTTTAATATAAAACACTAACTTTTTCGTATCAATATGACTGCAGGGAAATGCAGATCAAGGTTTTATTTCGGCAAACCGGGCAATTCAGTTTCAAGAAGAATTGATGGCGACCACAATATACAAATTGAAAAACTTCATGGTCAATCCCAGCAAGAAGTACTACCGTGTCTCCGACTATAAACACTCCATCTCTTTCACTGACAAAACAACATTCCTCCCGGCACCACTCGGAGATCACATAATTGAAGAAGACAAGTTTAGGCTAAAGACTTTCCAAAAGTTTTCTGCAATTGCTGACACCAACATTGACCTCTTTGGTAACTCAATACTTACCCATTTATAATACTTAGCACATAAACATCACGCCACACGAACTTACTTTTACATCTTTTAGATGTCATAGGTGAGCTCCGCGTAATTTCAAGTGACAACCTCCACTTGACATCCACTAAAGAAATGACACCTCAAGTACATGACACAAGATCAAGTGCAACATCAAGAGTAAGCCCTCACAAGCTTTACACTTAATACGTCTCTCTCTCTCTCAAGATAACGACCTAACATTTAATATCCAATGGTGACACAATCCGTGTTAGCTTATGGGGAAACATTGCCGAAAAGTTTAGGACCCGATGGAATAACGCACACATCAAGCCAAAAATGATTCTCATCACTAATGTGAACCCAAAATCTATAGGAGGTATATTCAATTCCCTGTTCACTAATCCCAAATACAATTACAACTTATATTCGATCCCACTACACACCTAATTTTCCTACAGGTACTGTAACCCTAACCTCGACATCAGCTACCTCCCTCTTTTTTTACAATGACATTGATGACACCAAAGGTTTTTTCAAAAGGTATATTCTCTGATGCTATTGCATGATTACCATCATTTTCCAATGATGTCCCAATCGACACTAACATAACAACAAAAACACATTTCAGTTTATCTCAAAGTGACAAAAAACCTCCGACTGTTTTAACCGCATCATCCTCCATCATAAAACTGGAAACTGTGACTATCAAATAATTACAACAGTATCTGCAAAGTGAAACTTTATCGGTAAGTCCCTTTTCAAAATTGATAACCCTACAAGTTCTAAGCTCTATAACACAGTCGTCGAGATTATTAATTACTTTCCAATGACAAACAAACAAGGCGGCAAGCTTTATCTCTCTCACTACAATAGATGCCATCGACGAACAATATGGTTGGTACTACATCTCATGTAGTAGCTGTAACACAAAATTGGGAGAATTCGGCTCCTCATTCTACTGCAACACGTGTCTAAAATACAACAATGTCGGCCTCATCAGGTTTGCACACTATGCTTTCATTTGAAAAGGACATGTCCAACACAAACACGAAATAAACAACAAATAATTGTATCCAAATGGATGTGTAGGTGCCGCTTTGAAGTAAGGGTTCGTGACCACAACAAAGACACAACAATATTTGTGATTTTGATCGTGAAGGGACAAACTTTGTAGGATGGAAAGCTTCTGAAATTATAAACGCATTCATCGAGGTATATTCAATGCCCTTGCACCTCAAAAACACACCTACACCTTCCATGCATGTAATAACCAAACTTTGTTACCTTTTTTACCCAGGGGGATGATAACAATGAAGCACTAAAAACTAAAACTTCTAAAAGTTTAAAACACATTATTGGCCAAACTTGTAAATTCCATATCAAAGTGTCAATGTACAACTTCCTAGCTTCACGTCAAACTTTCACTGTCTCCCATATTATTCCGAACGACGTTGACTTTAACTACGATGCATAAATAAACAACCCCATATATGATGACTGTACAATTCTTTCCAAGGCTCGAAACGCACATCCAAACAAAATATCCGATGAAGACGTGAATAACGAGAATCGCCCCCGTCTAGAAAACTAAACCAGCTTATTCACCTCACATTACAAGTTGTTTCTTTGATTTAATTTAAAAATATTCTCAATGTTACAAAAAATTTCAATTTCCTGTCCCTCCATACTATTCACAAGTTCCATCCTATTTTCCTTTTTGGTTTAACGTTGCACTACTACGAGATCACCTTTCTATAAAATTATTTCCACTCAATATTTATTACTATCAAAATGTTGTGTTTTGTTAAATACACATACATTAATAAAGTCATCCAAAGTTTATTGAATCTATCATGACACAAACCTGCAAATGGCTTCATTAATCCAAGGTGTAGATAATGTGTTGATAAAGAGATTGCATGAAACAAAAGAATTTATTGTAAGGTAAGATAAACTAGATTTATCCTTTTTTAAAAAAAATATTTGAAAAACCTAAATTGAATATGAACTGAGTCAAAGAAAAAAGTTAAATAGGTTTCTTTAAAATAAAATTTCTTTAGAATAGACAATTTTCATAATATATTATATAATCAATTAGCTTATATAGCATAACTTAGTTATTATATATTTCCAAAAGTACTAAAATTTAATCGTTTATTATATATCTAGATTTTATCATTCATAAATCAAACTTCTCTAATTACCTGAAATTGAACCTTCTTCGTCCAATTCTTCATATCTTTTTATTAACTAAGTCCATTTCGATTTTGTTAAAACAAATCTTTGAAAATAAAGGTTTTGTTTTACATTTTATATATATATATTTATGGACCAAATACTATATAATATGTAACTTAATCTTCGTTATTCGAATTCGAAAGACCTTTGAATGTCCATATTATACGTCAGTTGATTTACAGTGATGAAGTTGTTTAATCTTCTATTGAAACTATACATATTCACCACTTTTGAATGTCCATAGTTACTTTTTATTTTTATTTTTTATACAAATCCAAAATAATTGGGTTGAATATCTTATATACATGACATTTTTCCGTTTAGTTAATCCAACTAATAATTCTGATATCTAGAATTTTTTCCGTTTTTAGTGCGCTCGCTAAATAGTTGAGCGCATGCGAATACCTTGTCTTTAGAATACTCGTTTTTAGCTTTTTTTATTTGCCTCTTTTACTGATGAGTTCATATATTTGGGTTACTCTTGATGGGCCTTCCTGGCCTTTTGTTTCATTTTCGTAGAAGTCGTATGTCAACATTTGTTATTGGGTCATTTATGGGTCATTGACGGTTTTTCTCTGCCACGCCATCACTTTCAGAATATTTTGCCGCTGACTAGGCCATACCTATTTTTTAGCATCTGATGCGACACATGACGTTTTATCGTATTGGTTTCTCATTTTGCCTTCTACTTCCTTCCGAGACATAGGTCGGAAATGATCGCTCTAGTTTCTTCTACAATCATTACATTTGGGAGGTTTTTTCTCTTACTTCGATTGCGATTTTTCTGTTTGTGAAGGTAATTACTCTCTGTTTCTCCCTAGATTCTCTTAAACTTCCGCTTTCTTTTGCTTCGTCTCCGATTGTTTCTTCTGAGTTTATGAGTGACAACAATATTGATTCATTAAATCTGGAGGTTCTCACCGCCAATTCGAATACTTATGGAGACACTTTTAGTTCCCTCGACTCTTTCATTTATGGTGGTAAATTAAACGCTTTAAGCATCGCATTCTATAACAGTTGTGGTCCAGACTTAATGGCGAACGAAACGTCTACTTCGGCTGGATCAGAACAGTGATGCTCTCGAATTGATAATAGAGAGAAGGTTGTGGCCGTGAGAGGCGATCTCTATGGCTCGCATTATAATTTGATTTATACCAACGAGCCTCTAGATCAATGGAAGCGCGCGATGGGCATCAGTCGAGTTACGGTTGAGGCTCCTGGGAGTCGTTCTCCAGAAGGAATTCCTTCTGATTTTTTTGTGCTTTTTCGATTTTCTTTGAAAAGGCTGCCCTTAGTTTTTGATTCATATGGCGCTATTTGAGCTCATCCTTTCGTTGCAAATCCTTTTGTTTCAACTGTGCCCGTCATTTGTTCGGGTTGTCTTGTGAATGTATACTCGGGCTATTGAAGAAAGTATCAATTCAATGTCAGTTACCTCCTTAGCCTTAATTGTGTAAAGTCATATCAGCATTCCTTCTATCTGTTGTCGCGACTGGGTAACTATTTTTTAAACAAGCCTGGTTGAGGTCGGTGAAATCGACAAATACTCGCCACTTCCTGTTTTTCTTCTTGACTACCACGGGGTTTGCCACTCAGTCTAGGTGTTTGATTTCGTGGATCGATCCCATTTCAATAACCGGCTTACTTCGTCATTTACTAGCTTGGCCCGTTTGTTTCCCAACTTTCTTCTTTTTTGCCGAACATACTTATATGTGGTGTCGATGTTTAACTATGGGATACCGTAGTGGGGTCAATTCTTGGCATTTTTGAGATTAATCATGCAAAAGTTTCTACGTTTCTACGAAGAAACTCTATCAACTCTTTCTTCACTTGAAAGGTTAAGATCATGACCAACATTAATCACTCGATCCGGGGCTGTTGGGTCGATTTGTACCTGTTTGAGGCGTGACAAACAAGGGTTACCTTGTAATTGGTTCTCGCATTTTCTAGTTGTTTGCTATGTCGACGTTTTGAGTTGTTTTAGCTACTATGATGTGTTGGTTTTGGCCAGCGCGTAACTTTCTCTATAACATTGTCTGGCCATGCTTTGGCTTCCTATTATCATTGCATCCCCCCAGGATGTCGAGAACTTTAAATATTGGTGGTACGTTGAGACCACTTCTTTCATGTCGTACAGCCATGGTCTTCCGAGGATCGAATTTTATGGAACCGTTATATCAAGTAAAACGAACGTTGTTATTCGTCTCATTCTAAAGGTTTTCTTGATAGTATGATCCATCCTAGAGGCATTGTTGTTTCTCATGCAAATTCTGTTGGCGTAGTTTGCTCATTCTCAACTTTTGTATTCATGTGGCATATCTTTATGAAAATGTTGTAGAACAGGAGATTTATTGAGCTTCTTGTGTTTATCAGTATGCGCACCAGTTTGACTCATGACACCTCCAGTCGGATCACTAATGCGTTGTCATGTGGGTGGTTCAATCCGGCAACGTCTTCGTGCCAGAAAACGATGTCGGCGTGCTGATTCTCCAGACGGAGCCATTCCGGTTGGCTGGCTCTTCGTTGGTGAGCTTTTATTGAATTCACGGATATTCCACGATACCGCAATCTAACATCTATAAAATTCACCCTTGCTTTCTGTATTGGTAGGTTATCCACCCTCTCATGGCGGTTTGACTTTAGGGAACTTCGGTCCAAGTGCCCCTGCCTACTCGAATATCCACGCTCTTTCCATTTCTTTTTCATTCCCTCGAAGCATTCTCCTTCCTCCTTGAGATACCTCATGCTTATATAATTCTCAAGGTCGTGAATCCTGGTCTTATGATAATCACAAAATCTCTTTCAAGTTGTAAACATCGTGCCTCATGGGGGCACACACTGCGTATGCGTGCTTTCCCTTGGTTCTGGTTTTCTCCCTATGATTTTCTCCTCGAGTCTTTGAGACTTCCTTCTTATCTTCCTTGGGATGGAATCCCTTGATTTCCTCATAGTTAGTATAATTCGTCGCTCTTTGGAGCGCGTAGTTGAGGCTGCTCAGAGGGCTTAAGATGAGACTTGCTCGAAAGGTGGACTTTGACCATAAACCGCAGTCCTGTACAATTAGCACCACCTCATCATTGATATGTGCGCTTTTTGTGTTTGTTATTTTAAAGCGCTCTACCTATTGACTGAGTGGTTCAATTTTTTCTTGTTTCACCTGCATTAATGTTTTAGCGGTGACTCGGTGCTCAATGAAGATCGAGTACTATGCCAGAAGCGCTTCAATGAGTTGTTCAAAATCGAACTTGGTTTTAACGCTGACAACCAATCCAACGCTGCTCCTTGCATGTTTTCTGCGAGTAATCTGCAGAATCATGCATCCTACTCTGATGGTGGTAGGTAAGCTCTGTCTGCCACCAGTCGAAACGACTTTAAGAACACTACGGGATCAAAATCACCACATGATCAGAATCGTCGCGTTCACTCTGACGCACTTGTTTCGTCAATTGTGCCATGAGTGCACGAAGCTCCGAATCATTCGAGTTAGACGAGCCTGATACTTGTTTGTTTCCTTTCATGTTTCCAGAATCCGGTGACTGCTGCTCTGTGCTCTCTAAATGTGTCATCTCCCTGTGATCAGAGTCGTTGATTTGAACGTTTTCGGGTTGTATCAGTGGTACTCCTTTTCTAGTTTTAGCCATTGCATTACACGATATCTTTTTTGGAAGAAAGCTACTCGGGCCCACGGTGGACGATAAATTGTTTATGCTAAAAATAGTTTTCTATTTAGCAAGTGATAATGAGATTGCAAAGTGTTAGATTTAGCAAATTAGCGAGGTCATTTCTTTGCCAAAGCCGATCTCAATTTTCCAGAAAAAGATCCTCCTCAACGTGTCACGATCTCTCCCTTTTATCCGTGCTCTGTGATATTTTCACTAATGTTAATTGATTTCATCATTAAGTACTCCTTAATAAGTGTAACGCAATTTGCGCTGTCATTTAATTTCTCCGTTTATTCAGCTTAGGTCCCTGATTTCGCGCTGATTAACGGAGCTCACAATTAGAAAATAGAATTTAGTAGATCGGATTAATTGTGTTACGTCTATTTTTAAGAAGAAGTAATAGAAAAATTTTAACGCGAGGAAATGAAAAGGGAATAACAGATCTAGTTACTGATTTTTCAGTTCCTTTTAATTATAAAAATGTCGAACTATCTTTAACAGTCTGGTTTTTTGTTACAACTCCTACGATTTTCAGCCCTTTAACAAAAAGAAAAAAAAAGCTCCTAAGATTTTCGAGAATCTATTTTTCTTCATAGAAAAATTTGATTCAATTAATATTTAAAGTATGTCTGTACTTTGACAAAAATAAGGGGTACATATGTACTGTCCTGAAAGATTCTATTAAAGGGAATTTAAGATTTTCATATTAAAATAATGAAGGCTAACCTAGTTATGAGCTAGTTTGAATATATCTAACTTGTACTTAATATAATTAAATGATAACGTGAAGAAGAAAAAACTCAAATTTTCTTGTTATTGAGCAGAGGATAATAATCTCACCTTTTGTTTTTCCAACATAATCTTAATAACTTTCTTATTTTTTTGTTTTCTTAATTTTTTTCAAATTCTGAGTTAAATTAAAGAAAGCAGGAGACAGTAGTGAATGGTCCTTTTCTCATCTTTTATGTAAAAACAAGAGACGTAACTACGTAATGGAAGTCACATGCTTAATAACAAACCATTTTCTCGAGATCTGGACCGTTCAATTCAAGATCTGCGTATTCAAACACTTACGATTACAGTTTACCACCTGATGTTTTTGTTTTGTGGTTTATTAGGTTTTTCTTTGTATTCCTTTTTATTTGTTCATTAGTCATTACAACAAGACTAAATATGTAAAACAATAATTAAAGAACATTATAGTATTGGTTTTAAATAATTATTATTAACGTACTGGACAATGACTATCACATTGGTCGATTTTACATAATTTTTATTTTGTATAATAACCAATGGTCAAATACAGTATCTTTTTCGATATCGCTTTTGAGATTTTCTGAGGACAAAAACCCTAAGCAGGTGGTAGAACTAAATGTGAAAATAATTTTATAAAAACAAGTAAAGTGGAGGAGAAATTAAGTTACGTAATAAAATGAAGTTAGTAAAAAAGCTGAACTGTGTTGTCTGTGTAACTGCTGAAAGTCTTGAAGAGAGTGGAAGCAGAAGTAATGATGGCAATATCAATAACTTAGTAATAACAGTTAAAAGTAGTAATATTCAATCCAATAATAAAAATGTAGGAAGAACACTTGTGGTGCGTTTTGAGTAATGTTTGAGTGAGAGATGAAATTAAATATTTAGGAAAAACATTGGAAAAAAAGGAAGGGAAAGCATGTAGGTTTGGCAGACAACTCCAATCCATGCAGTGTTTAGAGTCCTTTAGGTTCTGTGTAACCTATTAATACGACACCGTTTCTCTGATCCCATACCCATTTTGAGCCCACCGCCCTTCTTTCCCCCCACTCACTCGCGCGTCTATCTCACCATCCTATTCACATTTTTCGTCAATAAAGCAATTATTGTTCTCTATTTTATTTTTTCAATAAAGAGAAATAAAAACATCTTGATTACAAGCCTTAAGTAAGGGGATTCTTACTATAATACCGCTATAGCAGATTTTTGGTGGTCTTATTCCGTTACATCGAAAGGGATCCATTGACAGAAGTGAAAGACGGTGTGTAAACCAAAGTTAGAAGGAGGATTAAGTTTTCAGGTTATAGAGGATTTTAATTTTGCTTTGTTAGCAAAACAGTTTTGGCGTCTCCTTGATTCCCGAGAGTCAATATTGACACGAGTTCTGAGAGAACGTTATTTTAAGGATACATGTCCGTTACTGGTAAAGTCGAGGGCTAATTCGTCTTATGGTTGGCAGAGTATACTATCTGCATGATCTTTGGTTTCCAAAGGCGCAATTAGGAAGACAGGGGATGGGAAGAAGATAAGGGTTTGGGAAGATCCATGGATTCCAAAAAGCATACCCTGTTCGGCATTACAAATGCCTTTTTCTTTATTTACCAACCTTACTCTGGATCAATTTATAAATCATCGGGCGGGCGCTTGGAAGGAGATTTTAGTTCGCCAATACTTTGACCCTATTGATGTTCAATTAATTTTAGGCATCCCTATATCACGGCAACACCAACCTGATTACTGGGGTTGACATTTTACCAAGACTTGACTGTATTTGGTTAAGTCAGGATATCATACTGAGGAGACTATGTTGCATTTAGAGGTAGGATGTAAATGGCCAAACTTTCAGGCATTATACGCCAAAGTATGGAAAATTAGTGCGCCGAATAAAATCCACCACTTTTTATGGCAGTTTTTATCCGAAAATGAGGTTGTAAATCAGAACCTTAAGCATCGGGGTATTAATTGTCCTCTAGATTGCTCACAATGCGGGGCAGAGGTTGAGACTATAAATCATGTCCTCTTTCAATGCCCTAAGGCGCTTCAGACGTGGGCCCTATCTGATATCCCATATGCGATAAATATATTTCCGGGGGAGTCGATTTGGTATAACTTGGACTATTTATTTTGGTGGCTACCAGAAGGTGGTAATCAACATTACTTTCCATGGTTGATTTGGAATATATGGAAAGCTAGTAACGATTTTTGTTTCTCGAATAAAGTCCCCGACCCTCGTAACATCATCTTGCGGTCGATGGTGGAATATGGGGAATGGTCAGCGATTCGCCTACGACCAATGGTTCAGTGGTCCAGACAACTGGGCTATACCGAGACACATAAATCCGCTTCGATTTTCCCTACTACAACCAATTCAAGGTTCACGGGTCTCAAATGCTATGTGGACGCCTCCTGGAAGATGACGGCCCAAAAGACGGGGTTAGGCTGGTTCAGCTTTCCAGATTTGGTAGAGGGTAGTTGCTCGGGTGCTCGAGGCGTCAATAGAAGTTTGCCAGCGCTGCATGCAAAGGTTGAAGCTGTTCTTTGGGCCATGGAATCACTGATAGTTATCCAAGCCTTGGAGGTAGAGATGTCTACGGATTGTGAGGCTGTGTTGGAGGTTTTCTCTAAGCCGGAGGATTGACCTGCTTTTCTCCCTTACCAGGAGGACTTCGCACAGCTACGTGCTCTGTTTACATCTTTTTTCTTACGGTAATTCTTCGTAACCTCAATTATAAGGTTGATACTCTCGCCAGGTTTGTAAGAGACACAAGTTATAGTTGATTGTAAGGAATTCTGTATGGGCATCTTTGCGCCTTTTTTTATAAAATTGCCATTGACAAAAAAAATAAGAGGATTCTTATTCTCATATTATAACAAAAATAGATTCTACAAAACTAAAATAATATAATTTTTATTTTATTTTATTAAGGATTTTTATAAAATACCCTGTTGGAATGTAGGTGAATTAGTTAAATTTAAATGGTAATATAAAAATGTAGCTGAATTTGATAAAAATAATTTGTTAACAATTGAATCGAGCTAAAATAATTTATAGTTTATTTTCCAAATCCTTAAACCTTTTACAATATCAAATGTGCCATGACTACATTAAATCATACTTATATGAAAATTTTTGTGGATCTAACATATTAGTTTAGTAACTGAAAATATAATATTATGACTCATAAAATAACTAAATTTTTCAATAACTTTTTTTTAAAAAAAACTAATACTTTAAAACAACTACTTCTTAGTAGATCACACTAAAACTTTAAATAATACTATATGAAGATTATACGACTCTCTCAAGTCAATAAAAATGTATTTATTTGATTTCATAAATGTGGTATCCATATATCGTCAATAAATAATTTGACAAACATAAATGGAAACTTTTTCAATATCAAAATTTCACAAAAAAAAAGATTTGTCAATAAAAAATCATTATATCAACAATAAAATCTGATTTATAGTCTAAATTTTCTAATTGAATTATGATATGATTTGAATTCACCATTTCATACATAATTAAATTAGGGGCAAGACAATTGAATTATCAATTTTTTGGAAATAAATTAAAAGTTTAATAACATATATATTTGAAAAATTAATAGAGTAATGTATATATCAACCCAAAACAAATATTAAAGCAAACAAAAAGAAAAAATAGAAGAAGAAACTCATGGTAATATATATCTAATTAAGAACATATTCACTTCTTGAAAAATTGAATATGTAAATGAAGTAAAAATGATGAAAAAAAAAAAAAATCTCACAATTTTTAATATTCCTCATATGCAAATGATAACATTTAAAAAAAAAAAAACTGGAGGAAAACATAAATTCAGTCAATTCTTTGAAATTCAGGCAATAACATTTAATCCTTTTATTTGGAGAAAAATGTTTTTTAAAAATCAATCTAATGATTTCATGTTAAACTTTGGAATTAAAGTGACATTGACATGGTTTTGATATGCAAATGATGCTTATTTAGAGCAAAGCTGCCAAAAAGGTTATGTTTGAGATATGTGGGACCTAAATTGGTCAGAAAGAGTAGTAAAGATATGATGATAACAATACGGCATGATATGATGATGATGATCATAATGATTCATTGATTATTATCATATATTTTTTAACATTCACGAGCGCGTGGATTCTACCGTCTCCTCTGTTTCCAACCGCAGCTTTTTAAACCTCTCTTATTGGTCAACGGTCAGCTAGCGAGAAAGCCGCTTTTGTAATGAAAGCTCTCATACAAAAAGGCCATTAGGCTTGTGGGTTTTTGTAATAAACCTTCATTAAGCTTCGGTGTTGTGTAATAAATAAATCTCTTTATTTTTATTTTTATTGTAACAAATCTTTTTATATTACTCGATTACTTTTTTGTCAACAAGTAATTTTATCTCCTAAAGAAGTAACTTAGCTTTTCTTGTTTTTTGAAAATGGAGAATATTTTTATCCATATTTAGTAAAATAGTCTAACATGACTGGATTTGGTGGGTTTATCAATAAATACAAAACTCTTAATACTAATATTTAGAAACGCTTTATCTCAAAATAATGTTTGAAAACGCTTCTCTAAACTTGATAGGTTTCTATGTAATTAAGAATAGTTACAATTTATAAAACGGAAAATGAGAGAGAGAAAGACAAAAGACTTGGACTTTTTGTTGTAATAACTAACTATGGTTGAAAAGAGATGTGAGAGATGAAAGCAATAACTC
>JAKUCM010003998.1:0-34394 GCA_023374145.1 Lepidium sativum
GTCTCTTCAAATTTTAATTAGTTAGTTTTATGTTGCAGCACAATGAAGATATTATGCTTCCAAGAGAAGAGAAATGGATGTTTCTTCCAAGGTTCCCGATTAGATGTTACAATATATGTTTAGGACTTAACAGTCAAGTTGTATTGTGGCTTGCCTTAGCAAAAAACACTGCTACAAACTTCTTACACATCCCACAATTAATCAACTTTAGTCGTATGGTTGTTCTCACTAGTATATCCTCATTTGGAGAATTTTTGAAGACGAGAGAAGTGTACAACATGACGTTCCCAAGATTGATCCTTCTTGTATATACTTTGGAAGTGAGTGAACTGTCTGAGTTGAGATATGTGGCCATTATAAAAGAGGACATTATTGTTTCATTGATGAGTACAAGGAAGACAACAAAGTATGCTTGTAAGTCGAGGATCCTGAGTCTTGCTATCCCTAAAAATTGTTGTAAATTTTAGAAACATTGTAGAAAATTGGTAGTCTTTCTAACCAAATGCAGTGTATTAGACTTTTGAATCTTATGATGAGATTTTGGAAGAGGTGATAGGTACAAATTCCCTATTTGGCAAACTGCCTTTCAAATGATTTTCCAATGGACGTGTGTCTATCTGATATAATTACCAAGTCTTTATTGTCACCGCAAACCAAACCCAACTTATAAAAAAACCAATCTCATGAAGCATCATTCTCACAATCAACAATTCCAAAACCCAAAGGGAATATCATACCATTACCATCTTGGCCAACAACTACCAATAAAATACCTTTGAACTTTCCTTTCAAATGAATCTCATCCACAACTACAACTTTTCTTATAAAATCAAACCTAGTGATACATGCACAGTATGCAATGGATAAGTACTTAAATATATCTTGTCCATCACATTCAAGTCTAGTAACTGTACATGGATTCACAACGTTAATTCAATGTAAATAAATGGGTAAATCCTCATAACCACTCTCCTATGTACCTTGCTTTTTGGGCATGCATTAATGCTCTGTATGATTTATAGTAATCAATATCAATATCATAGATCCCAACACCAATGCTCCCAAATATAGACACATACAACTCCCCAATAGATTTAGGTGTAGCTTGTTGATGACAAACAACCCTCTCTATAGCAGAACATGTGTGAATGCAAATGTATTTCCTTATTTTCAAATGAGTCATTTTCCATATTGGTGATGCTCGAATGCTCCAAGAACATCCCGTGACATGACATTGCAATACAAGCAGACTTTTTACCGACTTGATAGTTCTGTAATCAAAGTTCCCTAGAACAATGATGGAATATAGTTTCTTTAGTAACTCATCCTTGTTACCATATACTTATCCTTCTATACCCTCGAAAACATGAGAATTGGTTTGAGTACCTTCAAAATTATCTCTCTATTGCTATTCGAAATCTTCTTTTAGAACAATAATGTGACCGAATTGGTTGCCCTCTTCGTGAAAATCAAATACAAAACTTTTTGTTTCATTAAGTGCACGTCGTTGTGATTGTATGTCACATACTTTGTTTGGAAAAGCGTTGTCTTCCTCATCTTCACAACTTTCATCAAGGGTACCACTTTTTTCTTGATTCTCATTACAATCCTCATTCTCCACATGTACCACTATTTTCATTGTAGTTTTTAGATATATCTAACGTCCCACTTGGTTCTTAAGCGTCATTTTTTATCTGCACATAAATAACACCATAGAAAGACTAATACCAGAGCTATTCAAATTAATCAACATATATCAAAGGAAAAAAAATATGAACGTCCATAAAGTATAGATCGATCGATATGTGAATGGACCGATCGATATGTACTTCACGGACAAATTTTTTTTTAAAACATCAAGATCAATTAGTCTCAATAAAGATCAATCTATGCATCTAACGAAACAAAATTTGACGAAAGTCATAGATCGATCAATCTTCTACAAGACCGATCTATCTATGTCTGATGCGTTATTGTTCTGTCGAAACCTATTCGAGACATGTTAGAAGTCTGCCAGATAATTGGCAGACTAATAGGAAGTCTACTGAAAATACGACAAGCTTGCAAGAAGTTTGCCAAACAAAACGATTCCAATTTCACAATCCTAAAATAAATAGTTTGGTTATGTTGTTACGTGAAGGATAAAACTAAGATTTTTTGTGCCTTTCACCATGATTTTGAAACTGTTGAGAATTGAGACAGTTTCTTATCATTATTTTAATCTTTAAAGGGTAAAATATATATATTTTAGATACCTAGAATATTATCAATATATGGTTAAGACTATTCATATTTATATCTATTTCTTTTATCTAAAAATTGTAAAATTACAAATTACTAATTTTTATTAGATAAAAAGTATTTTAGTAATTAAAATTAGCAGAAACAAATAGGTTATATAAGTAACTTAGTAAATTTTTAAAAAGTGGATTATTTAAGTAATTCATAAAATAGAGTAGATTATTTAAGTAATCGATTATATGATGTTTAAATTGTTATGTTGGAATTGTCAGGGGTTAGATAATAAGATTACTATAAACTTCCTTAGGGATATTTGGAAATCATGTAAACCATAATTTCTTTTTTTATTAGAAACTAAAAATAAATTCGCTTTTGTGGAAAAAATTCAATTACATTTGGGGTTTCGATTTTTCACAACAGTTGAACCATTGGGCTCAAGTGGGGGGGGGGGGGGGGGGGGGGTTGGCCTTATTTTTATCCTGACCATTATAATGTCATTATTAATTATAAAGATAAATATGATCGATATATCCTTAGATATTTTAGGGGTCAAATCGCATATTACTTTCTTCTATGGGGAACCTGTTCAGTCTCAATGGTCGAAGGTCTAGGAAAGATTAACAAGGATGGGTATTTATCGAGTTGGGCCATGGTTAATTTGTGGGGATTTTAACGAAATCTCGGGTAACCATGAGAAACAAGGAGGTATCGTGAGAAATATAGCATCTTTTATGGATTATAATCATATGTCACGAGATTGTGGTTTTTTAGATTTCCCGAGGATTGGTAATGTTTGGTCCTGAAGAGGTGTACGCCGCACAGGTATTGTCCGTTGTGTGTTAGATAAAGTATATGGGAAATTCACTATTTGGACATGGGGAAATTCACTATTTGGACATGATAGGATCGGACCACCGACCTATTTTAGGGAAATCTGGAAGTCCCGACAGTCAGCCTCGAGCGAATAGATTTTTGTTTTGACCGCCGTTGGTTGGGAAAAACAGGGTTTCAAAACATTGTAGAACGGAGTTGGGATAGATGCAGAGGTCGAGAAGGTCGGGCAGTGTCTCTGTCTGACAAAATAAGTTTTTGTCGGAAAGAGATCTCTCATTGGAGATGTGAGAACGTGCAGCCAGGTAGGCAAAGAATACTGGAGGTACAGAAAAAGGTAGAGGATTATAATGTCGGGACTGTAGTAGATTCAAGGGTCATTGGGGTTGTCACTAATGAGCTTAAGGCAACCTATAGGGATGAAGAGGTTTATTGGAGACAGAAGAGTCATAATAAATGGTTACAAGATGGTACAAGATAACTACGATGGCAGACTTCAGGGCAATTAGTTTGTGTAATATAGGGTACAAGATAATCTCCAAGGTCTTTTGCCTATGGTTGAGAAAAGTGCTCCCTAAACTGGTATCTGAAACACAGTCAGCTTTTGTAGCGGGCCGGTTGATTTCAGATAATATTTTGATAGCCTAGGAGATGTTTCATGCTTTTCGATCTTCTCTTGGGATAAGTGGTACCCATATAGCCATAAAAACTGATATGAGTAAAGCTTATGATAGAATCGAATTGAATTTTATCTTCGCGTTACTGGGTAAGTTAGGGTTTTGTGATCAATGGATAAAGTGTATAATGTTTTGTATAACCAGTGTGGAATATTCCATAATCATTAACGGGTGTTCAGGCGGACGGGTAATCCCCGGTAGAGGTCTACGACAGGGGGACCCACTGTCCCCGTATTTATTTATACTATTTACAAAGGTCTTAATAGCGAAAGTAACTCGGGCCGTGCAACAGTGCTTGTTGTCTGGTATTACTATAGCACGACATAGTCCTGCAATATCACACCTACTATTTCCGGATAATACTCTATTTTTTTTGTAAAGAAACCAAAGAGGAGGCTACAAATATTCTTAATATTCTGTCCGATTATGAGCGATTGTCAGGTCAGAAAATAAACTTTGACAAATCCTTGATCCAATACGGGAAGCAAGTAGATGCTAGTACTCAAGATATGGCGAAAAACGTGGTGGGAATTAGAAATTTGGGGGGCATGGGGTCGTACCTAGGACTTCCTGAGAATACTAGAAGGTCAAAAGCTAGAGTTTTTGCTTTTGTAGTGGATAAGTTGAAGGCACGTGTTGCCAATTGGTCAGCCAGGTTTTTGTCTAAAGCGGGCAAGGAGATTTTAATTAAGTCTATCCTCACAACACTTCCGACGTATGTCATGACATGTTTTAAGATGCCACAGGGTATTTAACGCAACGTGCAGTCTGCAATTGCAGACTTCTGGTGGGCCAACTCGGGTATTGCAGGGGGAATCCACTAGAAGAAATGGAAGGATCTGTGTCGATCCAAGATAGACGGAGGACTAGGGTTTAGGAGTTTAGAGGAGTTTAATTCTGCCCTCCTTGCTAAACAATTATGGCGGTAGATGGAATGTCTGGATTCCCTCCTGGCAAGGGTCATGTGAGGGAAATACTATTGGGATATATCAATCATGGATGTTAAAATAAAGACATCACCCTCATATGGGTGGTGTAGTATTCTCTCCGCACGACCTTTACTTGCGAAGAGTCTAATTAGGAAGATTGGAGATGGTAGGCAAACTCGGGTGTGGAAGGATCCATGGATCCCGAATAAGGTACCACGACCAGCGTTATGGTCGGATCTTTGTCTATTTCCGGATTTGACAGTCGATCAATTTATCAATCGACAGTCATGCACTTGGAATGAAGTTCTGGTGTGTCAGTATTTTGATCCTATATATGTGTTATTGATTTTGGCTATCCAGTTACCATAGTCACTGTGGACAGATTATTGGGGTTGACATTATACAATAACTGGGAAGTACTCGGTGAAGTCGGGGTATAAAGTGGCATCGGAAGTTGACCAGGGTAATGTTGGGCCGACTTTTGAGGATTTCTATAGAGAGTGTTGGCTATTGAAGGTTCCAAATAAATTGAAACACTTCATTTGGCAATCATTAGCAGGGTGTACTGCGGTGTATCAGAACCTGACGAGACGGGGATTTGGAAGGGATTCTGGTTGCCCGCATTGTGGAGCTGAGCTAGAGACAATTAGTCATGTTCTTTTTGAATGCCCACCTGTGATCCAGGTCTAGGCATTATCAACCATACCTTCGGCCCCATGAGTGTTCCCGGGTGGTTCATTATGGTACAATATGGACTATTTGTTCGAACGGGTGAGAGAGCAGGCATGTACCGTAGCTTTCCCGTGGATTATTTGGCAACTTTGGAAAGCACGTAATAGATTTTGTTTTTCAAACGAGGATTTAGATCCCATGGATGTTTTGGCCAGGGCGATTGCTGATTATCAGGAATGGTCTATAGCTAGAAAATATCCACGGATTTCGCATATTGATGTGCGGTCGAGGATGGAGATTTCAAGGGCGCCTTGAATATTCCCTACCACAGCCAATCAGGGGTTCACAGGTTACAAATGCTTTGTGGACGCTTCCTGAAAAGCCACCGACTAGTTCACGGGTTTTGGGTGGATCTGCTTTCCAGATTCGGTGGACGGAGTACACACAGGAGCTTTTAGTCGACATCAGTCCCTATCCCCCCTTCATGCCGAAGTTGACGCCGTTATTTGAGTGCTGGGTGCGCAGATGATGTTGGGTATTTCCGAGGTGGAGGTCATAACATACTGTGAGACGGCGGTGCTCATCTTTCAGCGACCGGAGGAGTGGCCGACATTCGCACCATACCAGGAGGAATTTTGTTTCCTTCAAGCTTCGTTTGCCAGAGTTTCGCTGTCGTCCATTCCAAGGCTGTTGAATCACAAGGCGGATGCCTTGGCTAGGTCGAACAGGGTGGCTGCGCGACGCTTGGGTGTTGGGTAGGTATCCGGGTATTCTGCCTTTCATAGCAATTGTCGTTGTAAAAAAAAAAGTAATATTTTATTTTTATTTTTTTTGTTAACAGCGCTAAAATATGAGTAAAATCCTAGTATATTAGACCTTGACACTAGATTTTACGTTAAATTTTAGTTTTTATTTTTGCATAATGTATTTTTTATATAATCACAATTTTGCAAATGTTTTTACTTTCTCAACACAAAAACCAAAAACCAAATTTTGAGAGTTTTTGCTCCTAATTTTCGAGACTTTTTCTTTTTTTATATAAAAAATATAGATTTTATTATTTTTATTTGATTATTTGTTTGACTAAAATTTTAAAACTTACAAAATTCTCCATTCTTCAATTTCACACTTACGTACATCTATTTGAAACACTAGTATATTATTTTAAAAATAATTTTTGACTTAGCGTATATATAAAAATATATACATAATTTTGACTTTTACATGCGTAATTAGTATTTATATTTTAAATAGTATATATGAAAATTCTGACCAATTTTTATTTTTAGTTATTTTATGTTTTGGTCAAAAATTTTATTATTTAAATTAATGTATTTTTTTATAATAGGTATAAAAAAATTAAAACAAAAGTATTTATAAAATGACATTTAAGTTAAAAAACCAAAATCTATAAAAAGTTACTATTCATTTCTTTTGAAAAACTAAACTGACTGCAAAACACTAAAAACAAAATCTAAAATTATAAAATTAAAAAACTAAAGACAGCAAATGACATTTAGCCTACCGGAATTCATTATCAATAACCCGTGAATTATGCTCTAATCAAATAAAAAATCGCAAAGAAAAGAAAAGGAAAAGTGAGGGAGAGTCGCATTTGATTCCACCATAACGGCGATGTGTTCAAAGGGATCTCTTCTTTTGATGGTCAGTGTCAGTTGAAGCAAAACCCTAACCAAATCAGCAAAGATCTCTCGAAGCCTAAAAAATCCCAACGATTATGATGGAGACGGAGCTGGAGCCGAGGGTGAAACCACTTCCGTTCAAGGTCAAGGCGATGTCGCGAGAGTCGTCTTCGCAAAAGGCGGCTCAGGTTCTTGAGCCTGACCTCCGTTCCCACTGGTCCACTGGAACCAACACTAAGGAATGGATATTGCTCGAACTCTTGGTATTCTCACAATCCCTCTCTTTCTTTCTTCAATCATATGCATTTGTTCGCTTTGTTAAACAAAGACTTTTTTCTGGACTGATGCCAACTGGACTCATATAGTCTGTTATAAGTGTATGTTGGAGTTGAAGGGTTTTGTTTCCTTGAGAAATCTCTAGTTTTCTTGTTATAGTAACTACCTTTAGGCTTAGTAACTACCTTTAAGGGATCTCAGTCAATAACACAAGACTTTAAAGCATTGGATATGATATTCGGTTTCGTCTACAAGGCTAGATTTCAGTTGAGTTTTGGTAGTATTGACTGAAGTTTAGAGGATTTGAAGTAGTGTTACTTTAAGTGAGGGGACGAAGATTGCCAAATGGTAGAAGCAAAAACGACAAAAGAGTATAATGTACAAGTCAAACAGTATTGGCTTCTGTCAGTAAAGAGATATAACAAGAAACTTGAATTGTGATGCAGCAAACAAGGTTTAACCTGCATCTTGTTTTCCTCTTTCAGAATAAACTCTTTAACCTCTGTAGGCTTTATTTCACGTTACTGTTAAAATGTGCATCGTCTTAGTATTTACTATATTGTTGTCTAGACCAAATTCACAAAAGTATAATTAATTTGGCTGGTTCTTTTGTCCAAATTCTGTAATAGATGGGCATTAGTGTATTCCAAAGACAAAATGGCTTACTTTTAGATGGTTTCTTTATGAATTCCTGCAGTTTGTTGTTCAGCCTCTCATCTATATAAGACTATTTTGGCACTCATGCTGTTTTTCGTGTTATACAGGTCTGCATCTGTTCCTAACATTTGAAAATAATTAGCTACCAACTTTTATTTATTTATTTCTGTTTGCAGGAACCAAGTTTGTTATCACGCGTAAGGATATACAATAAGTCAGTTCTTGAATGGGAAATAGCAGTTGGATTGCAATACAAGGTTGGATACCTGATAATGATAGATGTGATGTCTTTAGTGCTTCTTATCCATTTCTTGAAACTGCAAGATGTGTACCCTTCTTTTGATATGGCAGATCCTGAGTGTAATTAAGTTTTGGAAAATTTTCTGTTAATTGAAGCGCAGTGAGCATTCAAAATATTTTATCTACTAATCTAAAGTCTTCTTTCATGTGTTTTTTTCCGTAGCAAAATTTGATCTAGCACTATTTTCTACATCCATAAGGAAATTTTATACGTTTAATATTTGCTTAAACGTCTTTACGCTGTAGTGATGGCTTCTCTTTATCAGCCAGAAGCATTTGTGAAGGTCCGTCCTCGCTGTGAAGCACCTCGTCGTGATATGGTTTATCCAGTGAACTACACTCCATGTCGTTATGTTCGAATATCTTGTTTACGGGGCAATCCAATAGCCATATTTTTCATCCAAGTAAGTCTTAGGATTCAGAGGTATATCAGATGAACAGAACTTTGAATGCCACTCACCTGTATGAAGGATGATAAGAACTCTAAGGGGGGACATAGTATAAGAAGGTCGTTACAGGCAGCTAAAAAGAATTGTAATTAAGCATTGTTTTTTTGGATGCTTTGTAGTAGAATGTTGTCAAACAGTTGCTGACATAGGGACAAAATTATTCTAAATTGTTTCTCATGTTTTAATAAAAGAATCTTCATTGACTGAAAACCTTAGCATAATATCTAAACACGAAGAAGTTTAGATTTAATGAAGCTGACCATAATGCTTTCAACATGGAAAATTCTTTTATTTCGTCGGAGGCTGAACCCAAAGTATTTCTCTTGGCTATTTGCAGGTCAAGTATTGTTGTTATTGTCTTTTTTACTTATTGAATGTATAATGGAGTAAATACCAGTCTCTTCTTCTTACATCATTGGACTCATTATTCTAGGCTTTTCTGTTCGGCTTTCTTTATATATATATATATAAGTTTATTTACTTTATAATACCTGTAATGCGATATTGTTAGTAATTCTGATTTTTTTCTAAACATCATATCTTGTTCACTCTTGTGTAGCTTATTGGGATATCAGTTCCTGGTCTGGAACCGGAGTTTCAGCCTGTTGTTGATCATCTGCTCCCACATATTCTTTCGCATAAGCTAGATGCGCATGATTTGTATCTTCAGGTGCTCAATTTTCTTTCATGTAACGTTTTCTTTTAGATTCCCTAGATTGTGCAGTTATATGCATGGTTCGTTTTGACACTTTGTATCTATAGTTTCTTCAAGACATGACAAGGCGGTTGCGTACCTTCCTTCCTCAGCTTGAGGTAACTAAAATCTTTTTTTTTTTTGCTAAAATGACGTTTCACTTTCTGGTGGCTTCGAAGAATGCTTTTCGTATCTCTGCCTACACCGGTGTTTGCAGGCAAACCTTTCCAGCTTTCATGATGATATTGACTTTAACCTCCAGTTCCTTGCCATGCTTACTGGCCCCTTTTACCCAATACTCCAGTTTCTAAGCGAGAGGTTTGTGTGTCTACTACTCTACTACACTTGAATTTTCTTGCTACTTCATTTGTATATCCAAATATCCATGGTATAGTGATGGGATATGTTTACCACCGAGTGAAATATCTGTAGATGAGAGGTCTTTCTTTTATTTTTTCCTCGGCCTATTTTCCTTGGAACTGCCTTTCCTTAATCGTTCAGGCATGGTAGTCATGTTTCCTTGTTTGCAAACTGACAAAAAATAGTTAGTTCCTCGAGCTTTCTTTCCTTGAGTGGAAGTTCTGACTTGTTTTGTTAGTGTCCATTCTCGAACTTGCAAAACAACTAGGAGCATTTGAACTATGTCCCTGGATTGAGCTGCCAACTTATTTATTTAGCTTATTTTGTCTTCAAGACTCCTTAATGTGGGATAAATAGTGATGTCAATTTTTCTTAACGCTCCAGAGAAATTGCAAGAACTCAAACCACCAGTGTTGTGACCGTCTCTTCTAACTTTGAGGTACCTGCATTCTTTTATTCTTGGTACATTTCTGTCTGGTAAAGACACTTAGACTTCACACTGTTTCTTGAACCTAGCATAAGTTAGCATGGATCTTTGCGGGAAGAATTATGTCCTATTCAGCTTTATAACAAGTGTATTTATAACCCAGTGCTTCTTTTTTTTTTCCACTTTCTGTCAATATAAATAAGCTTGCCGTAGATTTTCTATTATTTTCGTTTAGTATGTTTAAGATTTGTAGCAAATTGTTTCAACGCTCACATGCATTGATAAATACCTTAACTCCTTCTATTTATAAATATATGAAGACGTTGCATATATGATTTTTGCTCTCTCTTATTCTCTCCTTTTTGTAATGCCAGCCTAGAAGGTCACGTGGCCCTTCATCTGTCACTTTCTCTGCATCCAATTCGGCTGCATTTTGGCCAGATGCCATATTTCTGCTTCTCAGAGAGGCACTAAAAGATCCTTATCTGGGAATTATTTGTAGAATGGTGAGCGAAACACTTTGGTATTTTGTCTCTGTTCGAAAATGTTTTTTCTCCAAAACTCAACTTATCTATGTCCTATAATATTCAGGGTTCCAAAATCTTAGAGAAGCTTAATGAATCTACATTGCAAGAAGAGTCATCTGATGCTGGAGACACTTCTAAATTGGATGGGGAAACATCAAAAGCGAAACCTTTGACTTGCAAAGATCGAACCGATTATTCAAGTTTGTTTGGAGAAAAGAATAGCTTGCTTGCTTCTGAATTTAACTCTTGCATTATCACTAGCAATATTTTAGACACATCTGCGGTGGAGGAAGGAATTCTACATATTCTCTTTTCTTGTGCTGCACAGGTTAATTGTGTTGTCCTTCACTTACTCCTATAGCATCTGCGTTCAGGATGTAACATAGATAATTTCTTTTTGTAGCCTGCACTTTGCCGTAGATTATCTGAGAACCCTTCAAATCTCTGCATTGCCCTACCGCTCGTGCAAGCCTTATTGCCAGGTGGTGGCTTAGAATGGCCTGACGTCTTCTAGCAATATGTTTGGCCTCTTATTGAGATATGCAGAAAATATAGGAAAACTTGTGTAAAACTTTTCATATTATCCTACAAAATTTATGGCTTCTTACTTTCTTTATGCACTATATCGTTTTTCCCTGAAAATATTTAATATTTGTGCCAAAGGCCTAATATGAACACCCCAATACTCAGGAGTGCGGTTCAAAAATGGAGGCCTCCAAGAGATCAGTCACTCTTGGGTGCATCAAGTCTTGTTGCTCCAGTTTGTATTAAGCTTCACCGTTTTATATAGGTTTCGTTATTTCTAACCAGCTTTCATTTTTTTTTCTTGTGGGATAGCACTTCGTCCATATGGAAGCAGCTCATGTGATCACATAAGTGATTTTTCATTATGGGGGCAAGCTTCTGTTCAGCAGGCTTTATCACAGGTTTCCTTATGATCTCAGTGTCTATTTTTTCTAATGATATCGTGAACTGATTAAAGTTCCTCCAGATCTCATTCTGATTATATAAATCGTTTTGGTTACAGATTGCTCTGATGTCATCTTCATCATTGTATCATCCACTACTTGAGGCTTGTGCTAGCTATCTGTCATCTTTTTCGCAATCTCATGTCAGTTCATTCAGTCTCCTACATACGAATTATGATTTTGCCACAGTTACTGCTTTTTTGTGTTTCTGATATCTGTAGAAAGCATTATCACCTGGTGACTCATTGCAATTGCATTGAAGTATGTTTACAGTAAATTGAGTACACCTATTTTAGCCCGCAATAGATCTATACTATCTAAGGGATTTTCTTTTGACAAATAGATGTTTTTTGTACTACCTCTTAATTTTTTTCTTAAAATAGTTTATTGACATTTAAGAAAATTTTGATTTTCAATGGTTTCCTTGAGGGTAGTAAATACGTAGAAAGTCTTCTTAGTAGGCAAGTGTTTTTAGTATATAGTGCAGTATAGGCCTTGACATTGGCTGATACTTGTGTTGAATGCAAACAACATGGTGCATAAGAGCTGGTGAAACTAGTCTTCTGAAACATGTAATCAAGGAAGTGTTGATAATGTTGTGCAGGCTAAGGCGGCATGCCTTCTAATTGATCTTTGTTCTTCCGTTTTAGCTTCTTGGACACCACAAGTGATTGCAAAGGTTCAGATTGTATATGTTTCCTAGTCATATTATCATGGTCTATGTTAATAACCTTATATGTTCTCAGACTTAAATTTCTTCTGTTTCACAGGTTGATCTTACTATAGAACTTTTAGAAGATCTACTGGGTACACTTCAGGTTTATATACTAACTTCCCATTTATCTTAGTATATACTTGATATAGGTTAGGTGGGCTATGCTGAGAACACTAAAATACTATATTTTTGGAGAAAAAACTGGTTCTAGATATGAAAGTTAGAAGTCAAAAACTCTATATTCATGCAACGACAAAGGTCCACATAGATCTTAATGATGTTTATGGGCTCTTCTTTGAATCTACAGCCTTATCAGTTAATGGTTAGAATATGACATTACTAGAATTTTTCAGGGTGCTCGCCAATCAGTTGCTTCTGCTCATGCTGCAATCAGATACATTGTGCTTGCTCTGTCTGGTCACATGGACAATAACTTGGCGAAGTACAAGGTAGTGCACTAATTTAGTATTAACTTTCATTTTGTCTTATTTTTGCTACAACTCCATGTTCCCCTTTCGCAAATTTGGAAAAGAGGATACTAGCAATAACTTATCTGGACTGAAACATACAGTGTAATGTTTTTAAGTAGTCCACGTCTTTTGTAATCACTTGTGCTGTCCAAGAGGTACAATTTGGTTCAGTTATATTCATCATAGTCCTATCCTTTAATTTTCAGGAAGTTAAGCATAAAATTCTTTTTCTCTTGGAGATGTTGGAACCTTTTCTGGTTCCTGCTATGTGTCCAGTAAAAGGTGGAATAGTTTTTGGTGACACTACATTTACGAAGAAACAGGAGGAGAACTGCACTGTTGCTCTTGATATAATCCGCATTGCAGTGGAAAAACCTGCTGTTCTTCCTTCCCTTGAAAGAGAATGGCGACATGGATCAGTGAGTCCTAGGTATGACTTATCAGATTCACTTTCTTGTACTCTTTTTCCCTTAAATAGCAGAAATTTAATGACACGTTCAAATTTTTTTGGAGACAACTGGACTATGTTAAAATGATATACACATAAGTATTTACAAACTGTCAGCAGAGTCTAGTTTCTTATGAGCTGAATCTTTATTTGTAGGACTGCCACTTCTTTCCTCTTTTTCGTTCTCGATATTTCTTTTCTAGATTAGTTGAGTTTGTTTCTCTCTAGTGATTCATGAGAAAATTACTTCATATTTGTGGAAGTTTGAAGAGGCCGTGCATAATTTTGTTCAGAACTAAATCAGTAAAGAGGTTAATTATTATGTCTCTCTCAATTTATGGTCGGCAGAGATGACAGTTTAAGATAAAATACTATAATCTAGCATGTTAAAATTCCATTTAAGCAGTTCACTTGTGTTTTTCCATGATACTTTTGTCTATTATTTGGCTATGCACTATTTATATGATTAGTAGACCCTATTCTGGTGTATGAGTAAATAGTCAGTCAAACTTTTGGTATACTTTGCAGTGTCCTCCTGTCCATACTTGATCCACAGTTAGATTTACCAACTGGAATTGATCTTTGCAAGCCTGCCAGCAAAAGTATGGACTTTGAGCCATCTTCTACATCAAAGGTTCCCGGACATGTAGGACCTACAAAATCTCCCAAGCAAGTTGACACTGAAGTTAATGCTGATTTTTCTGATTCGAAAATCAAGATTGATGTTCATGACGATGTAAGACTCTTTTTTGCTCCTGAAGAACTTCGGAGTTTGTCATTGACAAACACTAATTTTAGCTGCAACAAAGCTGTCAGAGATGTAATGGCTGAAACGAAAGATGATGACGAAAAGTTTACTTCCTTATCTCACAGTGGGTTGGTGTTGGATTCTGATCTTGGAACCAAGTTCTTCAACCTGCAAGCTGACTCTTTTCAACTTGAGAACATTCAAGATTGTGAGATTAAGGCTTCTGAATTCAAGCGTTTGGCCCATGAGCTAAAAGGGCATGATTCCAAGTCTAGCGAAGGTCATGATGCTGCAGTCGATGCATTGCTCTCTGCCGCAGAGTGTTATGTGAATCCCTTTTTTCTGAAATCCGTGCGGGATGGATCTGCGTTTGTAAAGAAGTTTGGAATGATCAAAGCTCGAAACCAGAGAGAGCTGAAGCCAAGGAGGGGTATAGAGAAGAAACATGTGAATATTGAAACCATTGCTAAGCTTGAAAGACAAAGAGATGTAATCGTTTTTCAAATTCTGCTCGAGGCTGCAGAGTTAGATAGAAATTTCAAGGTTGAACTGTCAACCAAAGAAATGTATAGCTCTGCTGAAGTGTCTGATGAACATGTTATTGATCTATCTCCTAGTGATATGATGACTCTTGATGCTATCACTCTTGTTCGGCAAAACCAAGCTTTGTTATGTAATTTTCTTGTTCAGAGGCTCCTGAAGGATCAGCATTCCCATCATGAAACTCTCATGCATTGCTTGGTGTTTCTCTTGCATTCTGCTACTAAGCTATTCTGTCCACCTGAAGATGTGATTCATATCTTATTACAATCAGCAGATTACTTCAATGTGATGCTTAAATCTATTCATCATCATCACAGGGAAGGGAATTATTGTATGAAACCAGAGAAGAGTGCTAAGATTCAACGCCGCTGGCTGCTGCTGCAGAAATTGGTTGTTGCTTCTAGTGGAAGTGATGGCAACACTGATTCTGCAGAAAAAGTTGGTAATTGTTTTCTGCGGCAAAGTTTCATTCCATCCACAACTTGGGTGCAGAGAATATCATCACTTTCCCACTCTAGCTCAGCCGTTGTTCGTTTCCTGGGTTGGATGGCAGTATCTCGTGTCGCGAAACAGTTCATTTGTGATAGAATGTACCTTGTGTCTGATCTGTCCGAGTTAACTGGTTTATTATCCATTTTTGCTGATGAGCTCGCTGTAATGCATACATATATTAATCCAGACGCTGGTAATACTAACACCGAACTTGCCTTTCAAAAAGAGTCAGCTTGTGAAGCTTTAGAACATAGTGATTTTCATGTTCTATACCCGTATCTTGGTTTGTTTTTTCCACAAATGAGGAAACAGTTCAAAGCCTTTGGGGAAGTTATTTTGGAAGCTGTCAGTTTGCAACTGAGATTGCTCTCTTCAGCAGCGTTGCCTGACATCTTGTGCTGGTTTTCTGATTTGTGTTCACGGCCTTTTCCTGACAAAGAGGAAGTTGGCAAGATGAATTCTGAATTCTTCAAAGGTTATGTTGGGAAAAACACCAAAGCAGTAATCCTCTTTATATTGGAAAGCATTGTGAAAGCTCATATGGAAGCCATGGTTCTGGAAGTACCTCGAGTGGTGCAAGTGTTAGTATCACTTTGCAAGGCCTCATATAGTGATGTTGCGTTTCTCAACTCTATCTTGCTTGTGCTGAGACCGATTATCACACATGCATTGCAGAAAGCATCATCTGTGGAAAAATTGATGGCCAATGAGACTTGTCTTGATTTTGAGACATTGTGCTTCGAGGAGCTTTTCAAGTGTATAAGACACAGGGATGAGAATCAAAATACTTGCATGGGAAAAACATCTACCATGTCTCGGACAATATATGTTCTAGCTTCTATTTTACCAGATCTAACCTTCCAAAGCAAACAGACCTTCATGCAATCTTTAATGCAGTGGATTCCCTTTCCTGACTTTGCGCCAACATCTTCCTTCCATGATTATCTCTGTGCTTTTCAGGCCGTCTTAGACAGTTGCATAATTTTCTTAATACGGATTTTACAGTCATTTGGCTGTCTCCCCCTTCAGTTTTCAGGTACTTCTGATGGTCAAACAGTCGGTGACAAGAACCCTCTCAAAAGACCATTGTTTCTTAAGGACACTTTACTAAATTCACCCCATGTTTCAGGCAGTCTATATCTTAGTAAAGATGATGCTTTTGTTTCAAACCAAAATGTTAAACTACTTTCAAGTGAGGTCGAAGGGTTTATCAAGGACTTGGAGGATGTAATTGTCTGTCTCCAAGTGACAATTGAAAAATGCTGGTGTCTTCACCGTCAACTGTCTAAGAAGCTCATTAATACCTCAGCAGAATGTTTTGTGTACTTAAGATGCTTGGCTTCAGCATTTCCTGTATCTCAGAATTGTGAAAAGGGCAATAATGAAAATTTTGGTTCGGACTGGTTATGGAGCCATTGTGAAAAAAGTCTGGAAGGACTTGCTGAAAAGATTCTTATTCTGCAAGATAAGCACTGCTGGGAAGTTGCATCAACTATCCTTGACTGCTTGCTTGGGTCTCCTCCATGTTTCCAGCTTGACAGCATCACTACTTATATCTACTCTGCCATAAGAAAGAATATATATTCTGCTCCTAGACTTGTATTGCGTGTCCAGTCTGATGAGTGGCTATCAGTGTTGTTTGAAAGGGTGGCCCATGGTCTCTGTGATAGTGATGTTTCACCACTGGCTGATTTGTTTTGTACGATGTTGGATCATCCTGAACCTGAGCAGAGACTGATAGGCCTCCAGCATTTATTTAAGCTTCTTGGAAAAGATATGGATGATGAAGTAGCTGTAAAGTCTTCTATATTCCACGATAAACCTCTCGGACTTGTTAGTTCTGTGCCACAGCCAGTATTGTCACTTTTGGTTGAGAGTACATGGGATTCTGTTGTTTTAAGGGCATCGTCAGATACATCAATGTCAATACGAACTTGTGCTATGGCACTCCTAGTAGACTTTATTCCATATGCCAGCCGAAAACTACTACAAAAATTTCTTTGTGCATCTGATAGTATCCTCCATTGTTTTAGAAAGGCTGGGGGATCATTGGGGGAAGGACCACTGCTGAGGCACTCATTAGCACTTATTGCTAGCTGTTGTCTTTATTGTTCAAGTGACGATTTGGCATTAATTCATCAGAGTGTTTGGAATAGCATCGACATTCTGGGTTCCTCAAAATCTGGTAAGACTATCTTTGCAAATCTGGTAATTCCTGATGTGAATTATTTTTAAACGGTTTACTTTTCATTTCTGTTTCGTGAACAGATGGCAGACTGGACGCAGTTGAAACAAAAGCTTGCCAACTACTTTGCAGATTTAAGAATGGAGAAGATGAAGCACAAGAGGTACAAGTTCGTGTTTGTGAAGAATGGACATAGCCGGGGAGGGGGGGGGGGGATGTTTCTTTTACTAACTTTTCGTGCAGAATTTCCTCTTGTAAGCAAAGTTTTTTTTTGTTTGTGCCAAAAGGTCCTCAGAGAGGTTGTTTCTTCTAGTTCTGAAGTTAAAGGTGATCTGGATTTCGGGTCTACACGTCAATCAATTCTTGAGGTTTGTAATGCATGATTCTTTCATGTTATTTAGGTAGCTTGTTCATTTCGCCTTGATGGTTTGTTTCGTATATGTGGTCGTTTAAAATTTTGTTTGAAAGGTATTTTTGCTGAATATCTGTAGCCGAAAAATGAAGGATACGGACTTATTTAAGTAACAAAAGTATAGTATAATATTCTCGATGGAGTCACATTTTCCTCTTCAAGTATGATCTTGTCTGCATAAGTTATTATTGCATATATAGACTGGCAACCTGTTAAACATGTAAATATCCTGTGGTTAACGAATGCGCAGTGGTTATCTGCTCAACAAGTCTTTGCATTAATTCTCTGATAATCTTTGTAGTAGGATATTCTTTCGTGCTGTTACAGTTTTGATTGTACAGTATTTACAAATCACATATATTACTTTTCATTTTAGTATTGAGTATTTATATACTGTATACATTCTACTACTAGCGCCATAGCACAGGTCAAGAAATGAGTTAGGGTCTTGGTAAGAGTTTTCGTAATTTTGGTATGTAATTGGTCCATTCTTTGAACTTTTCTTCTTCATAATACCAAGATCCCAAGTTTTTTCCAGAGTCATGCTAAAGTGTTTCTAAGTTTTGTATTTGTATGATAGGTTCTCTCCAGTCTATCTTCTGTTGAGTCATACTCTGAGCTTCTGGCAAAGAAAGTTGATGAGGATACTATTGTGAGTAAAAATGTTTCTCTTAATACTCTTTTTGCTTCTCTGATGGCTGTATGGACTAATTTGATATTGTGATTTCCAAAACCCTAGGAACTTGAAGAGGCTGAGATGGAATTGGATATTGTAAGGAAAGAGCACGATGTCCTAGATATGCAGGGTTACAAAGAAAAGCACCAACTTCCTCACGTCACATGTAATATATCTCCCCTCTTTTCATGGTTGTCATACAAAACAGTTCTACACACCTCTTAGATTTACAATTTCTGTTGCTCAGCCTCAGGAAAGCATGATAACCTGCTTCAGCAGATCAAGGACGACATATATGCACTGTATGTGTCACTAAAATTCTGCATAGATTAATTAAGCTTTTACTTATCTCCAGAGTTCTTGGCATGAATTTCTTTATAGTTCCATGCTTCATTACTCTAAAGCCCTAACTGGAGCTACTGCAATGCACTATAGATGTTAAAAAAAAAACAGAAGTGGATTAGAAGAAACTTTAGGACCATTTTGCTAGAAAGAGCTGTAATATGTACTGGTTATTGCCAGCATGTAGGTGCATATATTAAAAGCGTAGCTCAAAGTTTTGTCAGCCGGTCCTCCATTTGTTGTGTATCCATACGAGGCTTTTTGTTCTTTTGTTTTTTATAATCTCATCATCTTGTTAATTTGCATATCAGGGAAAAGGCAAAACTTCGAGAAGACTTGGTAGCCCGCAGGCAAAAGAAAATTCTTATGTGGCGTGACCGTCAGAAGTATTTAGAGGAAACCGTGTTACGAGAAGCTAAACTCATTCAAGAATTAGACAGGTTTGTTCTGTTCATTACTTGTAGCTAAATATGATAACTGAGTTTATATCTTGCTAGTAACAATAGCTTGATCTTTGGCCATTATTGATCAGGGAGAGGGCAGCTGAAGCAGAAAAGGAGATAGAGAGACAGCAGGTACTAGAACTCGAAAGAGCCAAAACAAGGGAGCTGCAACACCAACTGGAAATGGAAAAGGAGAGGCAAATGCAGGCAATAATCTCCATTTTGCTTCCACTTTGTTTTGTGCATGATCTTAACTTTTTTGTTTGTAACAAAACTGCTTCATATCCAGAAAGAGCTTCAACGTGAATTAGAACAGGCAGAGTCAGGGTTAAGACCACCACGGCGAGATTCAACTGCATCCCACAGTGGGTAAGCTACTTAACTTCTCCAAGTTCTCGTGCACGTACTTCTTTGATAACATGAAAATTTCTAATCTTGTTTAAAATTTGAAATAACCAGTGAGTAAGCCACATACTCAAGCGAGCTTGCTCTGTATATGAAATTGAAAGACAAACCTGTTCTCTGATGGCTTGTTACGGTTATTTGCAGACTGTTTGGTAAAAATGTAGAGGTTGCTCTGTATCTATGTTAAAATTCCACGGGAGTTTCTTAGCAATGCTTCTTGCAATTATGAAGCCGACACACATGATTACCTTTCACTGTTTCAAATGTACATTGTAGGAAATTTGATGGAAATATATTTGGTGTTCAATGAATTTTTGGGTATTTGACCTAACTTTTCTATGCAGCATAGCAGTTTCACCTTTCACCTTTGTGTAATTGACACATTGCATATCCAAGAGATTGGTTTACCTCTTAAACCCATGACTTGAGTCACTTGTGCATTGAACTTGGCAAATGCTAATGATTTTCCTCCCCTGCAGTAGACCTAGAGAAAGGTACCGAGAAAGAGATAACGTACGATCTGGAAGTGAAGGAAGCACGAGAGCTCAAGAAACTGGTTCATCAGTGAATACACCAACAATGGTTCTGTCTGGGTCAAGGTCCTTCTCTGGCCAGCCCCCAACGATTCTCCAATCACGTGACCGCTTGGAAGACTACGAGGAAACACTGGAAGGAAGCAGAGACTCAGGAGATACAGGAAGTGTCGGAGAGCTAGAGATGGGGTATGGGTTTGAAGGACAATCTGGTCAGCGAATAGGCGGGTCGAGAGGAGGAAATAAATCGAGACAGGTGATGGAGAGAAGAGAAAGAAGTGAAAGCCGGCGTGAAGGGAAATGGGAAAGAAAACACTGAGAGATTCTTAGTCAGGCCTCTTGAACTTTTATGAAAATTGTTGTATGTTGTAGTTTACGAACTTTCAATTACCAGATCATGCTTTTTTATACGTTTATGTTGTTTGTGTTAAGAATGCTCGTTAATTGCATTTAAGATAGTTGAAACAAGTGACTGAAATCGGTTGGTTGGTTGGTTTACTCGAATGTGTACAATATTTTAAGATAGTTGAGAATGACTCGAGACTACAGAGTAATAGAAGAGAGAGAAGCATGGGAAAATGAAAAGTTTTGTTTAGCCCAATTTTTTGAGGTTTTAACCTATTACAAATTTACCCCACATCTATTGATGTATTACAAAATAGCCCCATAATTTATATTACAAATCCACCCCTTATCTTTACTTTATTTACAAACTTTCCCCAAATCTTATGGTAATTTACAGAAGAGACCCCATCTTCTTATATTTATAATATACCCCTCATTTTTCCTAATTTTACGATGGTGACCAAATCTATTAGATATTACCAAATTTCTCGATAATTTTATGTAATTACGAATCTACTTTTTTATCTATCACATATTTACAAAAATACCCAGTATTTTTTTTTTTTATTTACAAAATTGCTCAAACTCCATGTAGGTACATTATACCCTTAGCTTCATTTATTAACAAAAATTCCTCAGAACTTTATGTTGATTCATATTGGGGCAGAAGTTCTTCAAGGATTACAAAATATTTTGCAACCTCTCTTTCCTCTGAGTACTTGTCGTTTTCTATTTTTGATATCATCTCTACTTCTTGCTCTCTTCTGTATTCTAAGCATCTTACTTCAAGCTTCATTTAAAGACTAATTCCAGAGTGAAAGAGTTGGATGCCTGCAAGTTTCTAAGATCTTTGTCAACACTGATTCCTCTTAATCTTAAAAGGTGTCCACCTTTATTCTTATATCTGAACCCAAGCTACCTCCATTTTTCAATTACACAAAATTCCTTTCTTCCCAAAATTACGGTGTTAATCGGTATTTATTGTCATGATCAAGAGCCGATTGAAGATGCATGCATATATTAATTTGTTATTGCATGCATAGATTAAGAACTTTGTTTGCGTGCAGATTATGTTCGACTCTCAAACCCGGATTCATAAAGTTCAAAATATTAGGTTCCCTGATGGAACTATGGTCTCGGTGGGCATTGTCTTTGAGCATGTTCGTAAATATTGTTATACATGTTCTCATCTAACCCATGATCAGTTGCACTGTCCATGTACAACAGCCGAAAGAGACGACAAACGTACAGAGAACCATGCCCCTCCTCCCATTGTCATACCATATAGGACATGTGAACATCAAATTTCAAAGTTTACTCCAGTCCAGAGTGATTGTTCGACTTGGCAGTAAGAGGATAGGACCTTAATCCAGATATCGGAAAGTCTAAGTTGTATCCGCTCCTTGTTGTGTAGTGTAAAGGACAAGGAATAATTTCAGGCTAATAGTAATTTATAAAATCGGTTGATTGAATTGTTGGGGATTAATGTGGATAAATCACTGAAAGTCCAAGCCAAGGATCATATCTTATGTGAAAATACTCGGATAAGTATGCAGCTCACAAAAAATAATCCCATAGCCGAGAGGTTTTTAATACCAACGGACCAAGATAAAAAATCGAGCACCCACAACGAAGCTTACACAAAGTACATGGTTAACACAAATCCTTTAGAGGGTGAACCTCCATTGAATTCCCTTCCCATTTACGGATCCCACAATGTCATGGATATAAGCTGTAATTGCATTTCAGTCGAGGGTCACACGGAGAAACAAGATAAAGTGGAAACCGTGAGAATTAATGCTAGGAAATCAATTAGTGAGCCTTTGGGACAGAGTTTCAATTTAGGTACTGAGGCACCAACAAGTATTACACCTAATATGGACAAAAGGAAAAGTGTTTTTATCGAATTTTCCCACAACAATGATAAAAGCATCCGGTACCGCGGATGTCCGCAGAAATGGAAAAGACTACATGGAAGAAGAAGAATTGTAAAATGGATAAGATGGAACAACACAACATTGATCGGAAGGACAAAATAAGGAAGAGGAAAATGCATGTGGAAAATGCTAAAACTACGACCAAACATACGGCTAAAAGAAACAATGTTAAGGCAGTTCCGAGGGAGGAACTACCGTCACAAGAATGAGCCTCACGAGCTGTAATTGTCAAGGTTTGGGAAACTCTTTGTCAATTAACATCCTTCAAGAAATGTGGAGAGCATATTTTCCAGATCTATTGGTCCTCAGGGAGACTAAGAACTCAAGGAATTATTTACTAGATATTCAGAAGTCTCATGGATATGAAAACTGCTATATTGTTAACTTGAAGGGTCTTAGTGGTGGGTTAGCGTTAATGTGGAAAACATATGATGTTACCATTTCACAATCAAACAACGGGATCATTGACACGAGTATAGTTGGGATCTCTATATTTTTTTGTTACATGTCTGTATGGAGACCCGATTAGGCAACGTAGCCAAGAAGTTTGGAGTACGCTATCACAGATCAGTCAAAGCGGAAGAGTGGTTAGTTATTGGCGATATGACCGAACTAGTGGATAATTCAAAAAAAATGAAGGGTCCACCTCCTGATGAATCCACCTTCTTACCTTTTCGACAAATGGTAGCGGACTGTGGTTTATGCGAAGTAAGCTTCTCTGGAAATAGACTCTCATGGGCTGGAGAATGTAACTCGATGTATGTTCAATGTCGGCTAGGCAGGGCTCTCGTTAATGTTGTATCGCTTACCTCCTTCCCTTCATCTATGTATGAATATCTAGATATAATTGGGTCAGATCACCATCCTTTGCTTTTCAGTCTAGTAAGTGATACAACCACAAAGTGCGGAAGGTTTCTTTTTGATACTCGTTTGCGATATAAACCAAGGATTAAAGAGATAGTAGGTAATGCTTGAAATAATGGAAGAGTTAACATATCTCAATCAGTTATGAAAAATATTGCATGCTGCCGCCATGCTTTATCTAAATGGAGGTGCATGTCTGATCATAATTCCATAGCTAGAATCGATAAATTGAAAGAAAGGCTTGAAGTATTAGGGAGTTCTTTGAACCTAGATAAGAGTCATACACAATTTGAAACTTCAGCTGGCCGAAGCCTTCAGAGAAGAAGAATTATATTTGCGTTAGAGAAGTAACGAGAAATGGCTATGTGAGGGCAATCAAAACACTACTTTCTCTTGGGGTAGTGTACGGAAGAGACAAGCTCAAAACACAATACCTGGTCTGGTCAATTCTGACGGACGTGAGCAAATTGCTGAGGGTTCTAAAAGAGATATCACAGTAGAGTACTTCTCTATTCACTCCCTCAAACTCGGATCATGCGACAAAGCTTCTAACCGGTATAAATCCGAGAGCTACTCCCTTGATGAATCACGAACTTACCAAGCCGGTTACATATGAAGAAATCCGAGAAGCAGCTTTCAACATCAAATCTAATAAAGCCCAAAGTGTGGATGGAATGACAAGAGCTTTTTTCCAAGAATATTGGGATATCATTGGCTCTCAAATTATGGATGAAGTTAAAGGTTTCTTTGGTTCAAGTCGCATGCCTCAAGAGTAGAACTATACACAGATTTTCTTAATCCCAAAATAACCACAGTCGAACAAGATTTTGGACCTTCGTCCAATCGGCTTGTGCTCATTTATGTACAAGATAGTTTTGAGAGTCATAAGTAATAGATTGAAACAGCTTATGCCTAATCTTGTCTCAGAAAGACAAGGATCCTTTGTGGCTGGGAGATTAATATCGGATAACATCCATATAACTCATGAAATGGTACATGCTTTGAAAAGAAATCCAAGATGTAATAAGGATTTCATGGCTATAAAAACGATATGTCCAAGTCTTATGACCGACTGGAATGGAATTTCCTTTAAGCACTTTTCAAAAGACTTGGTTTTGCGGAAACGTGGACATGATGGATTATGGAATGCATTAGATCGGTTAGTTACTTAGTTATTCTTAATGACAAATCTTATGGTCTAATCACACTGAAAAGGGGGTTGAGGCAAGGCAATCCCCTCTCTCCTTTTATCTTCATCTGGTGCGTCGTGGCCTTGATTCATGTGATGAAACATGCCGAGCAAGAAGCCAGTATAACAGGCATAAGATTTACAACCAGATGTCTTTCGATATAACAAATTTTGTTTGCAGATGATAGTTTGTTTGTGCGGCGAGCCACTTCGAAAGAAAGCAATGAGATACTGTTGTCTAAAGGTGTATGGTGAAGTCTCCGGATATCAAACTAACTTTCAAAAGTTAGCCATTATGTTCGGTGAGAAGGTTGACCTGATAATGAAGAGACTCATAGTTTTACTTATGGGTATAACTCAAGAGGGAAGAATAGGTAAATACTTAGGTCTTCTGGAATGTTTTAGTTCTTCTAAGAGAAACCTCTTGTCTACATAACCGAGTAGCTTAAGTCTAGACTAAATGGTTGGTTTGTTAAATATATATCATTGGCTGGAAAAGAGATATTAATCAAAGTAGTTACCTCAGCTATTCCAGTGTATGCTATGTCTTGTTTCAAGCTAACTAAATTTCAATGTAAGCAGATCACTAGTGATGTTACAAGATTTTGGTGGAACAATTGCAGGGAGAAAAATAAAATGCACTAGGTATCATGGGAATAATTGTGTAAGTCCAAGGATGAAGGAAGTTTAGTCTTTGGAAATGTTGGAGATTTTAATCAGGCCCTCCTTGCCAAGCAATCATGGAAAATACTAACGGAACCTGATTCACTTATTAGCAGGATGTATAAAGCCATGTACTTTGATAAGAAGAACTTTCTTGACGCGGTACAAGGATCACGTCTCTCCTATGTTTGGAATAGTATTCTATATGGTCGAGATTTAATCATACATGGATTACTTAGAACCATAGGGAATGGAAAAGACACAAAGGTGTGAATAGCTAAATGGATCCAAGATGATGAACCACGAATGCCAATGAGTAAAGGATTAAACCTGAGCTTAGAGATGAAAGTTTCATACCTCATCGATATGCAGGGAGGGTGGAAATGTGACTCACTGCAGGAACTTTTCCGTCAGTGTGATATTAATCGCATCCAATCGTATCCTCCACACATTGAAGAAGGCGATAGCTGGTGTTGGGCTCATACAAGGACTAGAAAGTATAGAGTTATAAGTGGTTGTTGGCTCAAATCGATACCAATTACCCAAACGGATCCTCCATCGGAAACTATAAGAAGAACAAATGCTCTAAAATCAAGAGTCTGGCAGCTCAAAACTGAGCCAAAAAATCTTTACGTTCTTATGGCGTCTTTTGTCACGCAAAATAGGCGTCGCTGTGTGTGTACATTAACTAAACATGGTCTCCATGTTAACGAGTTATGCAATGTGTGTAAATTATATCTTGAAACTATGATCCACTTTTTGTTCGAATGCGACCTTGCATCTCAAGTCTAGAGATATGTTCATTTGTTACAGCTCCCATCATACATGCCTCGATCCACAGAGAGTTATATTGAGTGCCTTTTGTACTAAATTGATTAGAAATCCAGTTATAACATATATCGCAGGGCTCTCCCTTGGCTTATCTGGAACGTTAAGTGCTATATTAGAAAGGATGGGGAAGTCCATGTGTTGATTTCTCAGGCACTAGAAGAAGTTGAAGTGTGGTATAATGCAAACCCTAAAGTAAATGAGGAAGTAAGCAGATCATTCAGTCCATACATTCATAACCAAATGTGGTCAAAGCCGAACAGAGATACCCTGAAGTGTGACTTAAGCATCGACTAGGTTAACCTAAATAGGTTATGTGGTGCTTCCTGGATTTTACGGGACAATACGGGTTCAGTTCTATATCATGCACGAGATACCTTTACCTCTCATCCCAACCGACTATGTATGCAGTTTAAAGTTCTAGTTTGGCTCTACAAAGCGTTGTTGAGCTACGATGTGAGAGAATAGAATTGTGGGTTGAATCAAAGATGGTAATAGATGTTTTCCGCAATCCTAAGGAATGGCCTAAATTTTGCTCATATCTAGGTAGAGCCAAGGTATTGTGTCGATAATTTATAGGCATAAACATCAAATTATCCAATGCTTGAACTAATAATGCAGCCAGAAGGATAACAAGAAGTTTTACTAAAGAAGGTCGCACGGTTTCGTATTTTGCGGCATGAACTTTATCCTGGTTAGATACCACAATTGAGGAAGATCGATGCTAATTTGCGTTTTGAATTTTGGGCCTCATGATGTATCATTTATTTTACCTTTTATTTAGCGTTCTAAATATTTCTCAGTGTCTCGTTTCTGTGTTTTTCTTCGTGTTCTTCGTCTCTTGAAGGCTAAAACGGATACATTAACTAAGCTTCCGCGAGAACAAATTGTTCAATCAAAATCAAACCTCAAAAATTTAGGTTTTCGTTTCAAATCAAAAACCTAAATCGCTCTATTAGTTAATACAAAAAAATAGAAAAGCTCATACTTGATTCTAGAGAGCATAGTGCTAGATTTCACTGAGAAAAAATAGATTTGAAGAAATTGATGCTTAGGTTTTGTTCATGAATTTGTTTTCTTCAGCTTAAGAAGAAATGTCAAGATGAAACAAAGCAAAGATCTTATGGACTCTAATGGACCTAAGTTATGAAACAAGAACAAAGATCTTATAGGCTTTAATTCTTAATGGGCCAAAATTACAAATAAAGTAAAAATAATGAACGGATATATGTATCTGCCGGATATATGTATCCGCCGGATATGTAAATTTCTTATCTGTATTTGTATCCGTTTTAGCATATTTAATTTTTGAATACGGATTCGATATCCGCTGAATACAAATATTTATTCTCAGGCTTAATCAGAACAACTATCCCTTCCTCGCCGCCGTCTGCCATTGAATCCTCAAATGGACATAAACTATATATAGAGAAAGGTCTCGATGAGATTTGACGAGGACTGCATTTTTTAAGGCATTTGAAGAAAAATGGAGGAAGAAGTTGGATGTTCTCCTAATGTTATAGCCATAGTGTTCTTATGGAGGCGTAAGGTGTGAGCTTTTATGAGTAAAGCTGAGGAGATATGGGAAGAGATGAAGTGGTCTATGGTATTGTAGCTCATATAACATCTGATTTGTGGGCTTTGCACTTAACTTAGACGTCACTCAAGCGAAATTGCTTTCGGAGGAAATGAGATTAAAGAAGAGAACTGACTGCATAAGTTGCTAGAAACCGATTGGTGTGGTATGATTTGTTTGGTGGTACAACACGGCCATTGGATACAGTAAAAGATGGTGATGAACGGTTACAGGATAGACTTTAGAAAACACATCATAACCTGCAACTCTCAACAGAGAGGCAATGCACGTAGTCATCACGACAGCCAACAAATATCCGGCCACCGATCATCACAGGTGAAGAGAAAATGTCTGCCTGCAATTCTAACCTCACGATTTCTCCTACTTTTGAGTCATGTGAATCTTTGCTAACATTAGGTCTCACACGAAGGACATGAATTCTTCCAGAGCTTGAGCATACAGTCACCAACCTGGAACATACATGTTTACATAAAGAAGATGTATCTTCATAAATCCAAGATAATTAAACAAATTCATGTGCTTATTCTTGAGATCAATACCTGTCCGATGCAAGCAGTTGCTCCGATTCGAAATGCAGATTCTCATCAATGTATGCAGATGCTGTGATCGGGTCCCCTATATTGTACTCCCACACAAGACAGCCGGATTCCTGAAGCGAATTCCAAAAAATAGTCATGACTCAAGTATATCATTAGTACATCTCCTAGCTGTTGATTTCAAGAGTGAGTCTATATCTCTTCTAATACAAACTCAGGAAATCAGTGAGACTATATGCAGAAGACTCTTAAGATAAATGTCTTTTAGAAAGGAGAGACATGGTAAAGTTTTTACTTGCTTGGAATTAAGTGTACTGCACATAAGGTTTCAGTACAAAAAAATAAATCAAGAAATAAGTGGAAATTCACCCTACCCCTGTCCAAGGGATAGAAACAAATACCGGTTCTAGTGAATAAACGCTTCCATTTCTACAGCACACGAGCACCTGCAGAAAAGTAGACTTGTTATCAGCCTTGGCGAAAATCTTTACACAAAAAGGATGGACCACTGATGTACTCAGCAAGCAAGTGATGCACGTTCATTAACACATCAGATATTTCGATGGAACCACAAAGAATACCTGAGAAGGAAGCACATGTGACATGCAAGGCCCAGCAAATATTGGTCCACCAGTCCTATACTGCATCGATGTAATAACTGACTAGTTTGAGTACTGTAAGATGGCCAAATCAAACTGACAGGAACTCCTACTTACGTAAGAATCAGGGCATGTAATATGGACTTTACGATATCATTCAAATGAATTGAGATCAACTCATAAACATACCCTCCAAATAATAGTTCCCGACGGACTTATTGCGACAACTTGGCCATCAACTAAGCAGCAAATAACTGAAAAAGAATAAAAACTGACCATGACAGTCAGATCTCTATGAAATAGAACAAAAATATAAAAGGGGAAAAGTTACCACTTCGGCTTTCTGGGCTAATGCATAGGGAACCAAATATTGGCGCCTCTAGTTCAAGGTGCCACAAGGTGTGGAACGGGGAATCCTGCATTCGCAAAAGCAACCAGAGAAAATGAGGCTCTATCATAATCTATAAGAAAGAAATTCCCCTCCGGAGCAAAGTACACTGTATGCAGATCAATAAAGCTAGGCATCTCTATAGAGTAAGCAGATCATGCAGGAAACAGTTATGGCATATATATTTGGTAGTGAACCATTTCTTCCAAGGATTGTTCTGCTGAAGTTATGTAGAGCAAAAACATTCATTTTTAGATCTGACCTGGCCTATTCGTATCATGAAAACCAGCTGGAACACAAAAATTGAGGCAAAGAAATTCATAAATCCAACTCATCTTCATTTTTTGATGGAATACAAGAGACATGTAAGCAACAACAGGTAAGGACTTAAAATTATGGATCAAGAAGCTCATACCTCTATTGATACAGCTATTACGAAACCACTTGTAGAAGCCACGTAAAGTGAACTGTTACCCTGGGTGAAGCATCAAAGATGAATCAGATGATATCGAGAAAATTCCCCTACTAAAAAACTGCTTCTACCAGAAATGTGATGCTTTTAGCTTTAGACAAACAACTATGCACAACCAAGTGGATAAATGTGGTATAAATTTTTTACTGTTGTAGCTTTAGACAAACAACCAAGGCTTCACCTTATCAATTATAGGTGAAGCAAATATGCTCCCTCCACATTGCAGCTTATAAACACAGCAGTGACTTCTATAGTCAAGGGCATAAAGAGTATGGTCATGTGATCCACACCTGCATGCATGGTGCAAAATAAAATCTTGGTGGTTGGTAACTACAAGAACTTTGGGCAAACATAATCTACAGAATGAAAGAAAACTTCTGTGTAAGCACACATGGAGCCACAACAGTAAGAAATTTATACTTCAGTCCCTGGTCCTAATACTTTTCAAACTCATTAGTTAGTTGCCATACAAATAAGTAAGGCCAAAACCCTTTACACATCAAGTTCAAATTGGTCATTATTACAATTTTTTAAGAATCTACTGAACCTTATATGAGAAACAATTAGACTATAATCAGTTCAATGCAGTGGCAACCATATAATTAACCATTAAAGTATAAATGTAAGGTCCACTCCATTTCAAACAAGTTATAAAAAAGTTTGAAAATATGGCATAGATATTACGACTATGAGCACAAAACTACTAACTGCAATGTCTTGAAAGATATGATAACAGAAATAGTCATCACAGTATTACCATATCAGCTGTGAAGATGTGTCCACAACAGGTTGGCATTTTATCTTCACCAAAAAAAAAGGAAAACACATTTTCTCAAGGAAGTTAAACGTCTGAGAAAAACCTTCTAAGAATGTGCAAATAGACAACATAGAAATTAAAGCTGTAATAATGCAGACAAACAAACAAAATTTCTACGATTCCTTCAAAGCATACCTCACCACATGCTTGGAAAGTCCAACATACGCTTCCAGTTGAGAAATCTAAAAAATATAATTTTCCTTTGTAGCATCCAATAACGACCTAGCACCGAAGATGTCCCTAAAACTGTGTAAATAAATTACAAAGGATACAGTGAGCTATACAAGTTGATGAGAAGACGAACCTGAGAAAAATCACCAACAACCATGGCTGAACCTTCGATCCCTTCCTTCTAAAACAGTCTCCCAGCAGATAGAACCACTAAGAGCATAGTAAAGTGTATCGTTTGTTAAAAGTACAGCCTAATTACTGCCATTCTATTCTTCGATCTAAATCCAATAATCAATAATTCAAGAACAACTTCATATGCTAGATAATGATTCTAATTTACCGAGAAGGATCATAACAATCTTTTATTATGATAATTTAATCCTTTCCACATCTGTTAAGCAGATTAACAAAGATCCTTACCTTTCGGCGTCGATGCAGAAAAATTTACGTGAGTGAGACCCAATAAATAGATAAGTTTTTGAATTTTTCAACACAACTAGAGGAGAGGCATCTACACAAGACTCCAAATGAACTTTCCACAGCTCTTGTATAGAGACCATTTGGCTACTTGGAAACTCCAACAACCAGTTTCTCGGTTTCCTCCTTCATTACTACGTGAGGTTGGATAATGTACCTTATTGCACCGAGCTGAATGAACATTGTATTTGAGAAAATCCTGAATCCCATGATTTTCTATCTTTCATTCTTTTGGAAGATAACTTTTCTGAATTAATTTTCATTCGTTTGGGGAAAATGTTCTTCTCGCCCCCCATTCTTGAAGGTGTTAGGTCTGATGTAATACTAAAATGAAGAGGACTAACCAACTCCTTGCTATGCTGACTCGCTGTCTTGTGGTCTAGCTTCTGAGTGGTATTGTGTAGCATGTCTTCTCTTAACTCTCTTTCCTTCTCTAACAGATTGGTCATAAGCTTAGAGGGACTTCGAAATTGGTAAATTAATCTCATATCAATACCAAGACTATGAGCAAGATGTGCTGCAGCTAGAGAGTCTCCACCAATCTTGAAAAAATCATCATCATCCGAAACTTCTTGGACCAGTAAAGCATGACAAACGGCCTATATCAAAAGTTTAAGAAATGATATGAAACCTCTTCTACAGTTAATTAGATTCTGCAGATATAGGTCTCTATAATTTATCAGAAGTGTAATTTCAAACAAATATTGAGGCTCTTGTTTATCTGTTTCCAGTGACTTTTATATCCGCACCTCAACATATATTGCATATGCTATTATTTTCCTAGCCCTTCATGTTCTATACTCCATGTTACTTTACTATGATCAACAATCTGACAGAAAGTATTCTTAATAGCCCTAAAAAGTCACCCATACTATCAAATTTCTTTGCATAACTCTAGTCTCTTTCTAGGTCGAACAATGGCCACCCCCAAAGGTTACCCACAGAAACTTATTATAGTTTTGACTTCCTAACATGGTTAAGAGAGAAAGAAGAAATCTGATACCAAATAGGATAAACTATATTAGCACAGCATGGAAAACTGCCTGACCTTTTTAATAATTTCCAGTAGAGTATTAGTTCCATTGCAATGCATCATATCTTGAGCATGCGATCTAGGACATTTCAACCTTGCTAGTGCTTCATAATCAACTTTTCCACTACACGTACTTGGTATTGACTCCACCAAAGAAAAATGGTTAGGAATCATCACTAAAGGGAGTTTTTGTCTCATCCAATTTTTTGATCAAATATGTGATACCTTCATCTGACCTGGTTTTCTTGTTCAGTACTAAAAAGGCCTCAAGAGAAGCAATTTCCATCTGATCTCTGTTAAGTACAACAACAGCTTTAGTAACATATGGATTTCGTTCTAAAGTTGTTTCAATCTCTTCAAGTGCCATCCGTTGTCCATTGAGTTTAACAGTTCGATCCCTTCTCCCAATAAAAGTCAAATCACCGCTTATAAGACTTCGGCCATAATCACCAGTTCTATAATAAAGCTGGCTTCCGCAATCATTGGTCAAATGACAGCAGAGACCGATTATTATGTAGCCTCACATAGTCCTTCGGACTCTATTGAGGGATGCATGTATCCTTGCGAAAGACAGAGACCACCAACACATATTTCTCCCTCATAAGGTTTATCTTCATCACCAAAAAGTATAATTTTGCAATTGGAAATTGGCTTGCCAATGGGTACACTACCAATGTTTCTCGGTCTTTAGGAGTTTTGGCAACCCACTGCAGTCATAATATGTGCAGTCTCCTGCTACCTAATCAAATTAACGGAAAATGATAAAAGATTCAACTTCAACGGACCTGCTGCATAAGTTAAGAGACGGAGAAAAGATATAATCACAAATCCAGACATGGCGATAAAAAGACTCAGCCTACGTAGCAAAGAAGGTAAACTAAGAAGACTTCAATTTATAACTATATTTCAAACCAAAAGCATGTTATTATTAATATCTTTCAAGCAAAAAACACAAGCCAATACAACCTGCTGTCACTGTTGCTACTTTTTAAGTACACCAGCTTAAAAAGATTTCCTGAGGTTTAAGTATAAGCATATTTTTCTCACCTCTGTACTCCCATATAGATTCAGAAAACAGGTTTCAGGAAGTAGCTTGTGAAGTGAGTCCCATAGGCTCCACAGGAAAGGTTTTCGCCACTTAAAATTACCAACTTCAGGCAACTTTTGAGCTTGCTGTGTCCACGATGTTGTAGAGTGGGAAGAATAGCTTTGATCATCGAAGGGACGGCTAGGAGCCTACTGATAGAATACGCCTATCAAGATTAGATACACTTTTACCACATTATTAATATAGAAAGTATATGTCATACAATGAAAGATAAAGCAGTTTCCCTCTAATTTATAGGACCCTTATTTTAGAAACCTTATTGTCAGCAACCAACAAGAGAATCTATCTCTGTTCTTCATCCAATAATAAATTACTGAATTTGTGGTCCACTTAGAAATCTAGTCACCACATGGTGTTAAACAAAATAAACTAGAAAACTATCTTTGTGCAACATGGCATTTAATGGATTTATCATGATATAAAAACACTATGTACTGTTTGTTGCTCTAAGTTACGTTTTGTTCTCCAAATCTCCAATATACAACCTAAAGGGTGATGCTTAAACCAATTTACCAATTTTTACATCGATATATGGAAGCAATTTAGGAACAAGAAATATGAGAAAAAGTTCAAGAACATCTTAAATTTCTTGGCAGCAAAATAATTTGATTGAGAAGAGTATCAGGGATCTCAACACCAAGACACCTACAAGTGTGTTTGTTTTTTCTTTCCAAAACTATAAAAACCATCTCTTACCTCCAGAAAATCAATGATGGATAACATATTCTCTTTTAGGTAAGTAAATGGAGGGATGACTAATGGGGTGGAATTAAGAATAGCACCAAAAAACTCCTGAAGATGATCAATAAAACCAACTGATGTCTTGAAAACCAATTGCTGCTCTCCAACAACTGGATAAAGCTCTTGCATCCAGAGGAAACGATTCAAAAGTCCTTCAGAGAGCAGAGATAGAAATTTCAGATGCCATGTTGCATGAATACGGAAGAGCATACACGAAACTTGTAGAAAAGTTAGTTAGCAACAAAGCAAAGCTACCTACTATCAGTTATGTACTGGTGCTAGCCCTTACATACATAGTGTGACTTACAGTATACAGAAAATAATTGATAGACTAATCAATGGGAAGATTGAAATATATGAAAATAGCCACAGGACAACCTTAATTGACATGAGAGCTACATATCTATTCCAACAAGATGTGCAAATATCCAAAAGGGTCAAAATTTTATGCAATTATGGAGAGTTATATAGCAATCATGTTTACAAAGAACCAATATAACACATTACATGCATTATATACTCAGAAAGATTCTTATGTTTGGCACCCATTGTAAGGTCAAATAATC
>JAKUCM010003999.1:15000-17933 GCA_023374145.1 Lepidium sativum
GATCATTATCAAACTGACTGCAATCTTTTCCTGTCCGTGAGGATCCCACCAAAGCGCCTTGCACTTCTAATAGGCCATGAACTAGATCCGAATCATTCTCAATGAATCCATAAGAAGTGATCCTATTTTTTTCATCGGGTCCGGGTAGAGACCAAAGGTCTTGAGCGACCGATCCGGCAGAACAACTCAAAAGATAAAGAAGTATCGTGAATTTCTTCATGCTCGTTCCAAGCTCGAAGTACCATTTGTACAAATAAGAATCCCCTTCGTTACATGATTTCTTCTTCATATAGATAGATATAGGATCTATGGGGCAATTACTTATAAGTACATTTTGTGCAACAGCCCTTCCTATCTGATAGAAAAGGATCCCATGATCCTGAACCGATCTTACCTGGGATCGCAAATCCCAAGTTTGTCTATGAAGAGCAGATCTAATTGTATTAGTGTCTATAATTGATTTCTTCTGTGTAATACTAATTGATAGGGCCTCATTGGTAAGTGCTACAAGATCTCGTGCACTGGAACCCATGCTTATGGACTCGAATCCATTAGTATGGAACATTTTCTTTTCCAAGTGAAATCCCCTAGTATAGGAAAGAGTGAAAAAGTGCTTTCGTTGTTGTGGAATAAGAAGCCTTCTTATTTTAATGCATGTATTTAATTTATTCGGGGCTATTAGAGCGGGATCCACTTTTTGGGGAATATGAGTCGAAGCAATAACAAGAATATTTCTAGTGGAACATCTTTCACAATCCCTGGAGAGAGAGTTCACCAATAGACCGAGGGCTAAGTAATTCGACTCATTCACATCAAGATCATGAATGTTTGGAATCCATATTATGCAAGGAGACATTGCTTTTGCTAATTCGAATTGAAGGGTGATATAAAATCGGTCTATTTCCGACATCATATCCATAGTTAGCGCATTCATCATAGTTAGAAGCTCCAGCTCCGTATCAAGTTCACGATCAATATCGTTACTAGCATCAATATCGTCACTATCATCAATATCGATATCATCAATAAAAAAACCTTTCGGCTTGTTATCCAGGAACTTGTTCAGAAATACTGTAATGAAAGGAACATAGGAGTTTGTCGCTAGGTATTTGACCAAATAGGATCGTCCGGTTCCTATAGAACCTATCACTAAAATACTCCTAGAGGGGGATAGGGCTAAGCGGAGCGAAAAGGGTTTTCCATGAGACGGGAAATGAAAACTATTAGCCCCACACGAAGTTTGTGAATAAGTGATTGTCTGATAATGAGCAAGGAATATCCGTCTTTCTGCTAAACAGGATGTATTGAACTCATAATTCATTAGATACTTTTTATGAATGTCAACTAAGTATCGTAAGTAAATTGTTCCCGGTTGTTCAATCATTTGATAACCAGAGTCATTCTTTGATAAATGATCACTATGAGTCAGACTCAATAGAATTTGATCAATCCTTTTTTCTGCCCTTAAGGTGGAGAACTGAACCAAGAATTCTCTTTCTTTATCATCAATCGAATCACTGTTCGCGACCCAGGATTCTATTTTATCATCAATCCAATCACCGCTCACGTTTTTTCTTTTTCTTATCAATGAATAGATCTCTTTACTTGTATGACTTAGATGTCTCGTATTTCTCGAAAAAGTGATTCGATTGATGGGATTTGGTATGATACTTATGAGATCGATGATATCGATGAAATTGATTTTCAAATCTTTCTTCTTAGAACGTGCGGGATCACCACCCCATAGCATGTTGCCGCCAGAACCCCGTATTTCTTCTAGACAATCTCCTAATTGTTCCAGAGCAACTAGAAAAAGATTCTTTAACCAGAAAGAATTCAGTTCAGATGTAGGATACCTATCCAGAAGTTTTCGCAACTCAATCATGTATGATGGAATCATCAAAGATTTGATCTTTTCGAACTCTGTCTGTAACTCACTATAGGCTCGGGAAACAAAGAGAAGATGTGTACGAACGATATATCCAGCAACAAGAAGAAGGAAAAGGATTGAATAGAGGACCTCACGAACATTTGGCGATCTCAGATGTGTCGATATCAATGATGACTCATTATTTCGATGAATCATTTCTTCGGACAGAAGAAGATTATGTAAAGACTTACTAGAAATCTCACTTATCGGATTCCTTTGTGGAAGACACAATTTTTTCTGAAGAATTCGCCATGATATATCTAATCCATGCATAATATCATGAAAAATGGATACAAATTTTTGACTGCTACTTAGTATCCGCAATAGGTCTGAAAAAGTATCTAAAAATATCAAATTTAGATATTTGTACCCTGTCGAAGTAAAGAACCATGGCATATATGTTTGGAATAGATTCCATTTTGAGAGAGTTGAAAAAGCACTATCTCGTTGAAAGGTTCTATCCATCTGCCCTTTGTCAACGCATTTTTTTAGGCAAAGACTCCGTTTTTTCCTCTGTAAATATTTCTCAGAACATGGAGTGTGAATCAAACCCATGTTTGAATTGAAATTGAGATACTGATGCAAGCTCTTCTCTTCTGAATCGGATAGATTCATATCTGAAAGAGTTTGACAATACGTTCTTTCAAAATTGACTCTTTGTCCCTCTATTAGAGGTGTTCCAGAAATGTCTGCAATCGAGTAAATAGCTCTACGAACTAATGGATCGGATCGAATTGGAAAATGGAAAGATTTGTACAAGTTATACCTTTCGTCACCACTTTGTGGAAAATCGTTAGATATGAATATGTTAGATACCTGTGACTCGATTGACGAAGGTGAAATAGTATCTCTCTCCAAAAAAGCATGTTCATGTTTTTTTTTACCACCGCACGAAGAAAATATTTTGTTGTGAATGAACAAGATAGTGAGGAATTGTCCATACGTAAAATCAGAATTATTGAGACGGGCCTTTTCCACATAAAAAGGGAATCTTTTGTTACTC
>JAKUCM010004000.1:0-18086 GCA_023374145.1 Lepidium sativum
GAATGAAAGAACACCAACAATAGTTAGCTTACTAATAAATGCAATTATTGATGTAAAAGTTTAGCTATTCGTGTAAAGTAACAAGTATTCATTTAAATTACATCTATTTATGATAAATTATAATTATTCATGTAAAATTACAACTCTAAATTGTCTATATATATATATATATATCGACATTCAAAGATCAGTTTTCGTACAATTAAAGCACCTAGAAAAACGAATATAAAGTGACACAACCGTTTTTATAAGACAAAAAACTTACTAAAATTTTGTATTTTAAACTTTTTGTAGCTGAATTATTCCAATGAACATTATCTTTCGAGAGTGAATTATCTAACGTCATTAATAAAGTTTATTAATAACATTATTTAATTGAATCATCATTTATTTGACAGTTGTGAAATATATCATCTAATATAGGTGTTATTGCGGCAATCCTTCGGTTATCAATTGTGTATTACTTAATTTTGAATTGTATAGTAATAGAAGTTAGTATATGTATTAAATTTAAATATTGATATTTCAAATAATTCTTTTTTTTCTCTAAACTTTTATTTTTTTTGTTGCAAAATTTTCTTTATAATTTAATATATTATAGTTTTTTGTTTATAAAGTTTACTCATCCAGACTTGTATTTTTTGTTATTTTGTATGTGTATTTTATTGTTTATTTTTCAAAAAATCAATAATTTAAATTATTGAAATTAGATAAAATATACAAGTTAAAACATCATATTGTATTTAAATTATGATTTGATAATATTTTAAACAATTATGAATATTTGTTTATAAATATTGTGACCGTGCGGCAATGCGCCGTTTCAATTCCTAATATATAATAAAAAAATAATGACTAATATATTGTTTGTCAATAGATATCACTTATGTTTATCATATGAAATATAAATTATTTTAACAAAATAATAATTATTGCGTAGCGTTATATATACAATTAAAATATTTTAATACATAATTTTGTATGTTTCTATTTTTCTAAAGGGTTTATAATTCGTTTCCGTTTTTAGGATTTATTAAAAAGTGAATTTTAATAGATTAATGAGTCCTTACAAAATCATGTATTATTCAATCACTTATTTTAAAATCTATATCCAAATTATCTGTTATTCAAGCATTGATTTGTAGATACTAGTTAAAATCATCCCTTATTTAATGTTAAGGATTTGTGTATGGATTTAATTTTATAATGGATTTGGTTGTAGATTTTCTTCTAAAATACAAAGATTTGAAATTCTTACTTAAACGTTTGTTATTTAAGTTGATTTCGAAGAAAAAAAACAAAACAATAACAAATCAACAATTTTTTGGTCGAAACAACAACAAATCAACTTGTGATTACTAAGTAAACGTATTATTAGTAACTTATGGTTACAACTCAATTATGACTTTATGATAATAGTTATTTCATGATTTTTATCAATACAACTATTTTATAATTCACCGTGTTACATGTTCTGATATTGTAATTATAAAATAAGTATTATTATTTTTGATAGTTATTTATATGATAATATCAATATATGTATTTTAACATTAATATATTCATATATAAGTAATGAATAAATCATGATACATTAAAAACCTAGAAAATTGGAGAAATCCATATATCAATAGAAAACTTTGTATAGCTATGAGCTATCGGTTTACATGTAAATAAAAAATAACAGTTACAAAACCAGACACTAAATGACAGTTAAAATAACTGGCCACAAATTTTATGAAATCTTCAACCAATTAACCACGATTTAGCTATCAATAACCCTATAACCAGAATCGTTCTCCATGGAAGAACTTCAAAATACATGGATTTTACTGTATCACAAAGAAACAGATCAAAATAATTTATAATTTATTAGCTGAGATTTCGAAGATAAAGGAGCTTAGATGAAGAAGTTTCAGTTCGTTAATGGAAGAACGACGAAGAACAAAGAAGATACATTTGTTTTTTTTAATTTGTTTATTTCATCGTAACTGTAAATGTAACAATACATTTGGTATATATAAACACTAAACCGGTTTCTAAACCGAGAATTAAATCAAATAGAACCAATATAAAACCAATATTCCCCCTCAAGAAGGATCAAAAATGTTAATGAGATCCATCTTGCACAATAACCTCTTGAATTGAACGGGAAAAAGGTTTTAACATGAAGAGTGCGAATGGTTCCAGAGACAATGTGTTCACGTATGTGATGGCAATCAAGTTCGATATGCTTAGTCCATTCGTGAAAAACAGGATTATTAGCAATATGAATCACTGCTATATTATCACAATAGAGAACTGAGGCTTCAGTTATAGGAATCCAGAGATCTAACATCAAACGACGCAGCCATAGCATCTCTCGAACTGCAAAAGACATGGACCGATATTCTGCTTCTGCAGAGGATAAAGAAACAACACTCTGTTTCTTTGATTTCCAAGATACTAAGGACGTGCCAACAAACATACAATAACCAGATGTAGATCGTCTAGTATCTGGACAGGAAGCCCAATCAGAATCAGCAAAGCCAGAGAGTTTCAGATCGGTAGTGGCAGAGTAAAACAATCCTTGTCCAACATTGCCTTTCAGATAAGAAAGAACTCGATGAACTGCATGTAAATGAGGCAGTCGAGGTGATGCAGTGAACTGACACAACTTATGAACAGCAGAGGTTATGTCAGGTCGAGTAAACGTGAGATACAAGAGTTTACCAACCAAGCGTCGGTATTGTTCATCATCAGTAAGCAATTCCCCAGCATCCATAGAAAGTCGCAGATTAGGTTCCATAGGAACAGAATGTGCCTTGCAACCGAGAAAACCAGTCTCTGTAAGAAGTTCAAGAACGTATTTACGTTGACAAAGAGCAATGCATGTGGAGTTACGAGCCACTTCAAGACCAAGGAAGTAACGGAGAGTCCCTAAATTCCGTAGCTTGAAAGTGCATTGTAACGCATTCTTGAGCAAAGTAGTAGCATGATCACAACTACTAGCTATGATTATATCGTCAACATAAACCAAAACAGCCATATAAATGTTGTCAGCATGTTTGAGAAATAAAGTGTGATCACCAGCAGACTTTTTGAAAGCCTAATTCTGTTAAAGAAGCAGAAAATTTCAAGAACCATTGTCGAGAAGCTTGCTTAAGACCATAAAGTGACTTGTGTAATCGACAAACAGCGTTAGAAGGCAATGATTCCCCCTGTTTGGTTGAGTAACCAGGAGGCAAACACATGTAAATCTCTTCTTTGAGATCACCATTAAGGAAAGCATTTGAGATATCAAGTTGTGTGAGAGACCAACCTTTAGCAGCAGCAACAGCAATCAACAATTTGACAGTAGCGAGCTTTGCAACAGGAGAAAATGTATCAACAAAGTCAAGACCCTCCTGTTGTGTATAGCCTTTAGCAACAAGACGAGCTTTATAACGTTCTAGACTCCCATCAGCATTTAGTTTCACTTTATAAACCCATTTACAACCAACTGGATGTTTGCCTGACGGTAAAGTGCATATTTTCCAAGTGCCAGTGTCTTCAAGTGCTTGCAATTCAGTGTTCATAGCTGTACACCACTCCGGGACAATTTTAGCAGATGCATAAGTGGTCGGTTCAGAGACATTATTCATAGCATTGATGAAGACTTTGTATGGATCAGATAATGCATCATATGTCAGAAGATTGCACAGGGGATGTGCAGTAGATGAACTAGCCGAATTACAATCATAATCTTGAAGATATGTCGAAGGTTTAGACACTCACTTTGTAGGCAAAACAGAAGCAGAGTCTTGAGAAGATTCAATTGCGTGTGACTCAGAGTCTTGAGAAGGAGAAACATTACTGACAGGAGGAAAGAAGACGGAATGAGAAGCTGGAGGAGACTTCTGTTGACCGAAAGAATATAGATCCTCGTAAAATATCACATTCCGAGATATGAAAGTGGAATTAGTTTCAAGATCGAGTAACTTGTATCCTTTATAGCCAGAGGGATATCCAAGGAATAAACATGCTCGAGATCTTGCCTGAAATTTATGACGCCCTTTTGGTGAAGTGGAAGCATAACATATGCAACCAAAGACTCTGAGATCATCATAAGTAGGTAACTTCTTCAATAACAATTCATATGGAGACTTATCAGAAAGAATGCGAGAGGGAGTTCTATTAATGAGGAAGACTGCAGTGAGTACACAATCCCCCCAGAGAGAAAGAGGAACCTGAGATTGAAAAAGAAGGGACCTGGCAACATTGAGTATGTGCTGATGTTTCCTCTCTACAACAGAATTCTGTTCTGGTGTTTCAGGACACGAATGATAAGAAACAATACCCTTTGCTCTGTATAAGGCTTCAAATTTCAATTCAGGTGCATTGTCTGAACGTACAGCCTTGACCTTTCCATTAAACTGCGTTTCAATCATAGCTAAAAAAGCAGGAAAAACAGTCAAGACATCGCTTTTTAACCGAAGTAAGTACACCCAAGTGACTCTTGTGTAATCATCTACAATGGTGAGGAAGTATTTGTAACCTTCCTGAGTACATTCTGAAAAAGGACCCCATACATCAATGTGAATAAGATCAAATGGATGATTACATCTGTTCTGACGGATTGGATATGAGAGTTTCTTTTGCTTTGCTTTCTGACAAATATCACAATGAACTAAACCTTTATTCTTGTGTTTTGAAAAACCAAGTACATGTGTAAGTGTATCTAATCTGGAAAAAGAAACATGACCAAGACGATGATGCCAAACATGTGCATCAATTACAGAGTTAGTAGCTATAGAAATAGATGGAAGACCAGTGTTTCTTGCAGCATCCACTATGTATAGCTTCCCTAGTTTATCACCTTTTTCCAATCACCAACCCCTTGATGTCCTGTATGACACAACAATCAGAATCAAAAATCACTTTAGATCCCAAATATTCTGTCAAGCAGCTCACACTAATGAGATTCAATCAAAATTCCGGGATGTAGAACACATTCTCTAACATGATGCTGTCAGTGAGTGCAACCTTTCCTACTCCACTTACTCTAATAGTGGTTCCATTAGGTAGGTTAACATAATGCTGAACATATATGTCAAGATCCATGAATACATCCTTTGTATAAGAGACATGATGTGTAGCACCAGAGTCAATTATCCAAGTATTGATTCTAGTAACACACTCAGTGGCAGCTAAAATTCCAATAAAACTGTAAGTGTGTTGAGAGAAAGAAATACCAGCTGAATATGTCTATGAAGTCGTATTTCCTGTGTTATTACTCTGAAGTTGGGAGCTAAAATAAGCGATGAAACTTTGTATATGTTCCTTGTTCAAATTGCCAACAAGGTTATCTAAACTTGTAGTCACTTTATCAGATACTTGAGCAGTCACACTTGTATTAACAGAATGAGAACCTTTATCTTTCTTATAACCGACTCGATACCCATGCAACTTGTAACACTTGTCAACCACATGACCAAAATATCCACAATGAGAACAGATAGGCTTCTTCTTCTGATGTCCTTGTTGAACTGCATTTACACTAAGTTGTGTATTAGCCTCACCAACATGAAAGACTGAAGATGCAGTAACTGTACTAAAGTTTCTTTGGTTGTCGTCCTGATCTAACATATTGTAGATTTCAGCAAGAGTAGGCAATGGTTTCTTCATAATAATCTGACCTCGAATGATAGAATACTTATCATTTAATCCAGCTAAGAATTTTATGATGCGACTTCTTTCAATCTTAAGTTTCAAAGCAATTTGTCATGCACAATTGAACACTCCACAACAAGCACACCGGTTCGTTTACATCAGCTCCATCAAGGTTATTCCATAAAGTTTTCAGGTGCGTATAATAGCCAGATAGATCCATAGAGCCTTGTCGCAAATCCTGTATCTGTTGAATAAGCAAAAAAGTTCGTGGTAAATTCGTCATGTGGAAATGATTATGCAGATCATTCCAAATCTCAGTAGCATCATCAAAAGACAGAATGCTACCGTATATTTGTTTAGACACTGAATTCAATAGCCAAGATTTGACCATACTGTTGCATCTAGACCAGATTCGGGAAAGAGTGTTACTTTCTTCAGGACGAGGTAAAGTACCATCTATGAATGCGATTTTGTTTTTCGCATCAAGAGCTATCTTCATTGCTGAACTCCACTAGTTATAATTCGATCCGTCTAACACTACAGATACGATTAACATTCCGGGATGATCGGCATTATGAAGAAACAATGGTGAGTGAATACTATCAGGATTCATCAACACAGGAGGAGAGTATTGAGCTTCAGGAACTGAGCTCAAGCTTCCTGCGCGTGTGGATCTCACCGAACGACGAGCACTACGACGAACATTAGCTATCACCATTTTTCAAAATTTCACTGAAATTGAGCTCACAGATCTTGAAATTACAGCATAAGCAAGCGAATATAGCGCTCTGATACCATATTAGCTGAGATTTCGAAGATAAAAGAGTTTAGATGAAGAAGCTTCAGTTCGTTAATGGAAGAACGACGAAGAACAAAGAAGATACATTTGTTTTCTTTAATTTGTTTATTTCATCGTAACTGTAAATGTAACAATACATTTGGTATATATAAATACTAAACCGGTTTCTAAACCGAGAATTAAATCAAATAGAACCAATATAAAACCAATATAATTTTAACATAAAATTATTTAATTTTTATTTTGAAATTCAGCCACTTTGATTTCTAAATCTAGTTTGTTTGGTTTTTAAATTCAATTTATTTGATTTCGAAATCTAACTTTTGTAATTTTCAAATCAAAATATTCTATACGAATATTCAAATCTATATAATTTTTCATATTAAAATTCACTCCTTAATAAATTTTTTTAAAGCTAATTTTGTTTTATTTGGTTTTCTATAATGGGATGGCATTTGGAACATAAGAAATAAAAGGCCCAATAGATTTCGTAATTTCCACCTTATGAAGAGTCCTACAGCATTTAGGCTGGTCACTTCCTCCGTTAAGGAGAGATTACTCTCATCTTTCTCCATTAACTTGAAGATCTTTTCAGTAAAAGCTCAATTTTTATAGCATTGAGAGCACATATCTTTTTTTCACTCAGTATTTATAATTGTTAATGGCTCTGATATTTTTCTCTCAGTCTTTGTTTTGACCTATAATCCTAGCTATGGCGAAAATTCATGTTTTCATTCTTTTCATCATTTTTTATTCATAAATTTTTATAGCATAGATTCATGTTTTCACAATTATATTATTATAAAGTTTCTAATATTCTATTTAAAGTATGAGAGAACAGAGTTTTACAAAACCCTAGAGAGCAAAACATCTATACATATGATGAACGATATACAAGTTAGAATAGTAGTTCAGTGCGACTAAACGAACAAAAGAGCAACCCAAGTTTCAAAAACAACTTGGGAAAACATCTCTTATACACTGATAAACAACAACCCAAAGTCTTAAAGAACATGAGATCATTCACCATTAGGACGACTTGGACGACTGCTGCTGATTGTTGAAGTCCTGTAATTTGTTAGATTTAAGAATTAAATAATATTAATAATAATAATAGTGAAACAGAAATAACACAAAAAAACCTCAAAAGACAGAACAAAATAAGTGAAACCTTATAAGTGATTTGAGTGTCGTAGCTAGTTTCTCCTTGTGTTGTGGTAAAGCCATTGTAATTAGGCATGAAGAGGTTTGGAGGGATAAAAGGGAACCATGGAGCCGGAAAATCCATCCTCATGCCAAGTGGCATCATTGGACCAACACTCTGACTCTACATTATTTAGCTTCATCATTTTTTTCTTAAACCAAATTTTGAATTTTGGTATAAAAATAGTAGATTGAAATCCAAACTTGACACATCTTTTTATCGTAAATCAACTAAAACACACACAAATTTATATACTTACGAAATTCTAGGTAGAAATGTGTCTGTAACAACAAGATGACGATTCTTATTACTTACTTCAACATAAAGCTTCATCATCCGTATATAATCGATGATGGAATCAAGGGTTGAGGACATCTCTTTCTGCATACAGATTTATACAGATAACATATTAAATCAAGTTTACATCTACTTGTTATTAAATTAAATAATCTTCTCTTTTTTTAAAGACATAAACTAAAACTTTGAAACGCAAATGGGAGAAGAGTACAGTATATTATAATTCATAATTTTAAATATAAAACAATCATTTGAAAAAGAAAGAGAATATGGACCTTTGTGCAACTAGGTAGCATCTGCTTCAGCTTCTGAATTTTGGTTCTTATTTCTGTGCGTCTTCTCTGTCATTTTGAAGAAAAATATATTGAACAACTTGCTTCTTGGAATATATTCACGAAATAAACAAAACAAACCAATAAATAAACAAAGGACAGTCCAAACCTTCTCAGCCATATTACGAGATTCGTTACGTGCTCTCTTACCAAGAATCTTCCTCACTTCTTTTGCATCCTAAATAAGACAAAAGTTTCTTATTAATACATACATTATATCCAATATAACATACTTATTACCTCCTCCATATTATACTCATTAGATTTCTCTGCATCCTCATGACTGTTCTTATCAGTTTCTTCTGTTGTAGTTCTCATTTTGTCTGCACTTGTAAGCGGAGCATCAATGGCAATGGATGTAGACATCCCCGATATAGGGTTATTAATCTCAGGATAAAGATCATCTTTATTGTCTGAATCAGAAAGGGATTGGAGAAGTGTGGACCAAAATTGAGGGCTTTCTGGATCGTTAATGTTGTCCTTACTCATTCTCTAGAGAGTGATGATGAAGAGGTTGTGTGTGAGTAAATTAAGAAGAAATACTTTTACTTAAATGGGAACAAGAGAGCAGAAACTCAAATATATGTCGGAACTTGATCATATATACCATCTGATTTCTAAATTGCCGCTTTTCATAATTAATAATTGAGTATGATTAAGTATTAAGTATAATACGTATTTAAAGGCCTAAGATTCAAACAAAGAAATCATACTAATCATCCCTTATATTAGTTTAGTATGATTTCTTTGTTATAATCATTCATTATTTTTCTACACTATGCTAATTTATTGGAAACGATTGTTAATGCCTCGAGGGAAAAGGTCTCCTCTTTCTTTCTCTTTTGGAAATGGCTGGTAAAGTATAGTGGATCAAAATTATGTTTTCTAATCATTAAAGTTGACAGAAACAAAATGATAAACTGTATAGAGACAAAACGCGAATACGAGCTGAGTTTTGCCTAGTAAAACGATAGACCTGAATTCTTCAAGTTCCAATCTGAATCCTATTATTGTACTATTTGTTAAAGAAGAAAATATATGTGTGTCAGAGTGTATATATATTATTATTTGTTTTATTTGTGTGTGCTAAGATCATCTTCAAATGACATTCTTTAACTTCAAATTTAAAGTTTTGCATCCTCTAAATAAATTTATAAATTTAGTTTTTTTATCAAACTTTTCAACTACAGCAAATAGGATTCGGATTCACCACGTGATGTCTACCTAAATTAGAAGCAAACCAAATGAACCACTTGTTTCTTGGCATTTCAAAAAAACTCTTAAACTTTAAATTTTGAAATTTGGAGTAGCGACACTTTATATTTGAAATTTTACTATTTAAGTTTAAAGTTTTTTTTTTTTTTTTTGTATTTTAGCTCCTATAATTTTATATCTTAAAAAGTAATTTAATTAACATAATAATTTAAAAAAATAATTTAATTTGTCTCTTAAATCCATAATATATAAAAATATTTTGTATATGCATATTTTTTTGATATTTTTATACATACACATATATATACATACATAGATATATATACATATATAATTTTTGTATATAAAAATAATATAACACAACAATAATATTACATATAATTAAACATAAATATTACACAACAATAATATTATATTAAGCAAATTTCACAAAATAATATTACAAGAATACATAAACTACACAAATAGAAGTGTATAATACTAATATTTAGGCAGATTTGATCACAAACCTCCAAGATCACAAAAAATATTGATTTGGTATAACCGAATGATGTATGTTTGTACAATTGTAAATTCTATTTGCAATTGTGTGTTTTTAATTTTACTATTGTGTAATTTTATGTTTCATGTAATATTTTATTAATTAATAGTAATTGTAATATTAGTATGTATGTTTTATAATTAATTATAAAAATTATGGTTTTATGTTAATTTGTGATCTATAATAAAGACTATAATGCAAATAAATAAAATTTTGAAGTTTTGTTTTAAGTTTGTGTTTGGAGAAAAAACCAAAAACTTAAAATATAAAGTATACCTTTGAAGGAAAAATCAAAAACTTCAAGAATAAAGTTCCCAAAGATGCCCTAATATTATTCGTTTCTGATCATCTTCTAAACGCCTAAATACTACAACTAATTACGGATTCTTCTTCTTTTTTTTTCTAAATGAGTAGTGACGCATTCTAATCGATTTTTTTTTGGTTAAAGATCTTAAGATTCTACTCTTTTGGTTCTATGAAGAATCAATTCTTTCGGTAAATGACAAAGATTATGTTCTATGAAGGTGCGACTGTTCGACATCTAAGGTTTTACAATGAAACATATTTCTAATTTTCTTAAATATGTTGGTTTTAATTCTTTCATAAATAACCGTGTAGAAATCCAGATTGATCCAGATTCTGTACATCAATAAGAAAAACAAAAAAAAACTTTGTTTTCTTGCCATATCATTTTCGACTTTAACATATACGACAGAAATTCAAGCCATTCGAATAAACCACTCGATATCACATGCAACCACGTCCTTGGTTTAAGTTTTGTTTCTTAAATTTGATGCTTTTCTTTTTTGTTAAGCAAAATTTTATGTTTCTAATCTAATATGTATATTGGAGCCTAACAAAAGTACGTGAAATTGTTTGTGTTTTCCAGAGGTTTTTCTTGTTTGATTTGCTTTTCAGTCACTCAAAATTATAAAATGATATGATTTCGACCAAAGTAATTGTTGCAAAGGAATTCTTTTTTTTTTTTTTTTTTTAACTTTGGAGTTCTCAAACTTTATAGGCTATTTTAGGACTATTCTCGTAAGGTGATACAGCTGATGGATAGATCTTTACATCCTAATACTTAAATATGCTGAAAACATGAATTTATATATATATATATATATATATATATGTAAAAATGAGTAGGAAAATGTGTGTTAATTTCACATAATAGGAAAATTGACCGGGCTGCAAACTCTTTAAAATCTCAGATCCGCTTCTACCACTTAACCACAAGCTTTTTATCATAAAAAAAATTCACACGTTCTTTTTCTTTCTTATTAATTAAAAAATAGACATACAAGTTTACATAAAATCGACATATAATACAAGATATTCTTTTTCTTTGTCAACATTGTACCACAAATGGCCGGTCCATTAGCCAAGTTCTTGCAAATGCAAGTGGGGGGACTCGATCCCAGGATATGCAAATGTGCATGCCTCTTGTGGACTTACCACCTGCCACTAGGCTAAATGCCAATTGCATACAAGATATTCTTAAAATCTAAATTGAAGAAAGATAAGATATTTTTAAAAAGCTAACTGGCGGAAAATAAAATATTTATGGAAACTCTAAAAATAATAAAATCAAACCCCGGAAAAGATCTAGATATGATCTTTGATGAAAAAACTCGGATATTTTTTCAAAGCATGTTTTCAAGAAGTGTAAGCGTTGTTATAGTGTTTACATCTTTTTTCTCGTTATCTTCTATTTTGTTATTCTTATTTTCTTTAGTTGTGATATTGTGTTTATATAATTCGTATATGAGTCTAATTTTATTGATTAGTGCATGCATTTTTATCTTCTTAACTATTTGTTTCTTTTGTGTAATCGTGTGCTAAAAATTTGAATTGTATTAAATCTTAACATTAGTAAAAAACGTAGACAAATGAATTTTACACATCTTACTTGGATGTATACATATATTATATTAGTTTTCCTTTCTGTTTGTTTTCTGTTTTCTCATGTACCGCTTCCTCAGTTGCTTACGCGCAGGTTCGTTGGCCGCTAACGGCGGGATAAATCCAAGGTTGCATTATCCTTATCTAACTCGGTTTATTTGTAAACTACATTGCTGATTAGGAATTAAATTGTACTATGTTTCACATTTAACAATTCTTAACAGCAACTATAACTTTCAACAATGAAAACAGTAAATTAGTTATACCAAGGACAAGTATACCAATAATACCCACGTACAATTTCTTCCTGCAGATGAAAGAAAATTATGGATTTTAAGGAGCAAAATTTGGATTATTTATCGAATTTTGTTCGGAATTGTTTTAAAAAAAATACTACTCTTTTTATTTTATAACAGATGATGTTCAAAACTTTTACACACAAATTAAGAAATCAATTTTTTTTTGTCAACTAGGTTTTTAAATCCCCTCCTACTACTAAGGGAAGGAGGTTCGATCCCTCGTGCCTTGAGGATTTGTAAAGTGACTACACCACTGGATTACCTGTCCTCGACACCATTCAACTATTTAGAAACTGATATGCATAATATAAATAGTTAAAATAAATTAAAATATAATTTATTTTATAAACTTTTTTTCTCTGAAAACTTCATATGAAACGGGCTTAGTTGTATTTTGTAGTTAGACAATTACAATATATATAAACGATTAGCTTAAGGTTTTTTTGTTAAGCATAATATTTTTAAAGGAGCCAACCATATTTAAGAAATTTAAAATAGATAAATATAATTAGCTTTTACAAAAATAATATTATGCTCAACAAAAGATTTTACCGATAAAATCTTAGTTACACTTTTTTCTTAATAGAAACCTAAAATTTTAAGCATTTGTCTTGTTAATCAGTCATGGTTTATGTGATTTTTACATCTAGACATTGACTAAAAATAGGCCCATTAAATAACGTTAAATGGGCTTTTGAGGGTCATTTAGTGCTGTAAGAATCATGAGAACAACGAGAAAGAACTAAACGGCGCCGTCGTCATCTTGGCGTAAGAACTGAACTAATTTTGAGCGTATATGGGACGGGATACGAACAGGACGGTACTTGTTGTCAAGCCACACAGCTGTTCCTTTTGCCTCCAATATAGGCTGCTTTGTTACACATTTATATCAAAAGAGGATTCAAATAAACACAACAAGTTAGACCAAATATACGAATTCCACAAAGCAAAAGACATTGATGAAAGCAATGAAATCTTAACCTCTTGATATGGAAGTTTAAAGATGAAATGATCGAAATAAATACGCGCAGCAGATGTCCCTGATATCCTTGCTTTAACCACAAACTTGTCTCCGCTCTGCTTTCAAAGTTATGAATTGAATATATAACAATCTAAGACACGGTACTAATTTTGTAGGAGAAGATGAGGGGTCATCATTACACGTAAAGGTCCAAGGAACTTCATTGATAACTCAGAAAGTGCTAAGGCTTCACCAGAACGGGCTACTTCATCACAGTTGAGACCGATACTCTCCAGAAACTCATGTCGACCTTTAGGTAGAAAAATATCAATATGCAACAGTTTGTAAGAATGAGATATAGCTTATAAGTTATAAGTAGCACACGCCTCAGCTCTTAAGTTAAGAATCTCTAGCCACAGAACTATCCACTTGAAGATATATGCAAAAGGCAAGACTCTAAAAACTTACTACGAAGATAAAATGTAAGAAAAGGTTCTGAATTAGACTCAGAGAAGGAGTAACTAGTGATCATGTAGCCCAAAATCCGTGAATAATACTATCTGAAACTCCTCAATATGAATACAATCTGAAGCAGCAACATTGCAACCAAACCTAAATAGCCATTTCCAATATTCTCAAGTTCTAAACAACACATACACAAATGTTCCAGTTAGACTCTTCCGACATTCTCAAGCTAATGTACACGATCTGAAGCAGCAAGATTGTACTAGCAAGAAGCTGAACATAGTAGCAAATTCTTGACTCATTTATTCTTCCAGTACTCTCGAGTTCTTCTCCTCAACCAAATAGACATATGTATCAACAAAATTTAAACAATATAAAGCAGCAGCATTGCGACAGAATTAAACTAACCGTGTTGGCAATAACTTGCGTAAATTGCATTGTTGACAACACCAAACTGATCCAGTTCATAATCGCGAACTTTGAGTTCAACTTCATGAAACCCACTCATTCTGCCAACATCGATACTGAATCAGACATAGAAACTAAAAAAAATATGTAGATTAAATTCAAGAGCAGAATTTTACGATAACTTTATGTGATATCGCAAGAGAATCGAAGATGAAATTAAGAGAGATTGAGTGTACGTACGTACCCTTTGCCTCCTTTGAGATCGAGAAATGCGAGAGGCTTGATGGTCTTTGCTCTCCGGAGAGGAAGGATAAGTGGTCGCCGCCATAAATTGGGAACCACCACAGGCATAGCCGGAGCTGCCGTGCCGGTGCCGGTAATCTGAAACATTGGACTTCCTCTGTGAATCACGATGCCCAAATGTGAACTCTTTCAAGTCTCAGTTTTTAATATTTTGTTTAGTATTGGATTGAAATGCTACCAAACCTAAACCAACAAAACCTTTGAACTAAATAAACAATCCCAACATTTGACCGGTTCTATGCGCCAAAACTATTTTAAGTTGCAATATTTTAACACATTAGAACTTTTTTCTTATAACTTTTGAATGATTAATTTGTCGACAGAGAGATTTTATCTTTTGGAATCCAAGCTGTGTAGCTAATGTAGAAGAGGAATTACATTCCCCTTCGAGTCCAGATGAATTTGAACATCCTTAGACAATTAAAGTTGACAAAAAATAAACATGTGCTTCCAAATTAATCTAATTTGATTTCAGACACGATTCGTTTCCTAAACAGTTAAACAAACTATAAAAAAAGATACCGTATCTCCAAAACATAATATACCAATATTTTCTTACTTGAACATTAAAAGCTTTCACATGCACTTGGAGAAAAGAAAAACAAAAACCTTTCACACATGTTACTATACTATTAATCTCCGGATTTACTTCCTTGTACGTCTCCACTATACTTCATCAGCATATAAACATGATGAACTGTATCTCCTAACCAAGAAAAGCAAAAAACACATTTCAAAGAACTAACTTTTCAATGGTAAAACAAAGAGGCTTACATGTGGTGATGATCATCATCACTGCTTGGATTCTTTATGTAACACCTACCATCCATGGCTGGGAAAAGAAGGTCACGAAATTACCTGTAAAATCGCTCAGGTTTTGATTCTTTTCAATTCATCTTCTTCGTTGACTTTCAATTTATGAACAAAGGTATGAAATGACTAAATTTAGTAAGGAGAAGAGAACAGACCAGGTTGAATGAAGCTGCATCAAAGGCAGTGAAAGAGCTGTTACCTAGATCTGCTGAAGGAGACTTGTCTAGCTTCTGTCTTTGGGCTGATCGTGTCAAGTTTAGATACCACTGGTCTTCTCCTCTTCATTACATCAATACTCCTGATACATGTTCCTACCAATACAAAAGTGAGCCCCTTCACAAAAACATCAAAACATAAGTGGGAAGATTTCAATCATATCTTTCTTACTAGATTTTTGTTTGCTTTGGGTCTAAAGGGGATTGCAAGGACAAAGATGGTCAGAAAGGAAGATGTGTTGCAGGAGCCATTTACAATTACACCACACAGCTTCTTACCTACAACACCGCAGTTTCATCTCAGTCAAAATGTAGTACCAAAACGTTGCCCACAGTGTTGCTTTCACCAATTCCCTCATTTTTAATTTTCCTCTTATGTTCTTTTAATTTATGTCAGCAGACAACTTAACGGAGGCCCTGCTTTTCCTGTCTCATTTCATGGGTGATATCCATCAGGTACAACTATAAATTAGATCAAGATAATTAGTTTCTTATCTGGGTATGCCTGAATACCACAGTTGTGAATGCAGCCTCTACATGTGGCTTTTGCTTCGGACAGAGGAGGGAACACCATCGAAGTGCATTGGTACAAGAGAAAAGCTAACCTCCACCATGTAAGAACTGCCAAACGCATATATCATATTTGAGCATCAGATAATACAAAACTCTAAACGTAAAGATTCATACAGATATGGGATTCCAGTATTATAGAGACAGCTGATGAAGATCTATATAAATCCGAATTAGAAGCAATGGTAGATGCAATCAAAAAGAATATCACGGTACTGATGAATCGAAAAAGTCTGTTTGGCCCTATGTTCTCGACCTCCATTCTAGAAGGCGTTTTGAATTGTTGAGAAAATGTTTTCAAACAACTGCAGACAGAATGGGCAGACCAAGTCAAGAGATGGGAGAGTTGCACAAAGACAGCTTGCCCTGACATGTAAGTCAGATACTAGAGACAGTACCTTTGTATAGAAATTATTGTTCTTCAAGCCAGCAAGATAAAGATTTAACTTCCACTTGCTTTTCCCTGCAAACTTCATACAGATATGCATCTGAAGGAATTAAAGCAGCATGTGACTGGGCATACAAGGGGGTAACTGAAGGAGACACTCTAGAAGGTAAAAAATTCACCAAAACACTAAACCAATTAGAAAATGAAAAACTAACAAGAACATGATAATGTTATCTTCGCAGATGAATACTTTTATTCACGTCTACCTATAGTGTATCAGCGCTTAGCACAGGGAGGGGTGAGACTTGCAGCTACCCTAAACAGGATTTTCAGTTCAAAGTTTATAGCATCTGATTGGTACAAACCTGTAATAGTATAAGATTACAAAAATTGCATATTCTTGCCGATTGCAATCACCCAGCACGGCGAAGCTCCATTTTTATATAAACAAAATAAAAGTTACTCCAAAACAGTAGCAAAAGAAGTAGAGCATTATTAATTGATATGTTTACATCACATACACACAACAAGCCAGGGTTCTCGAAGTCTGGCGAGAGAAGGAAGGATCTTCAACCTTTTGTCCTCGCCACAAGAACTGGACACTTAGCATTGTTTACACAGTAATTGCTAACACTTCCAAGGGAAAGTCCTGTCCACACACAAAATGTAAAGAAACATTATTATTTTCGGAAAAACTTAACTCAATGTTCTTGTTTACAAGTTCAAAACATTGAAGTTTGGTATACACACCTTTGTAATGCTCCTTTACCATGACTCCCAAGTACAAGCAAATGAACACCAAGCTTCTCAACAGCATCACATATAGCTTCTTTAGGATTTCCAATTTCCATTACCTTTTTGGGTGTAACCTGATTAAAACCAAAACCAGGTAAGTTCAACGAAATATTCTGACCCATAACATTCTAAAGCAACGTTTCCTCTGGCTTATTTCAACTCTATTACAGAATAATCGAAAGACCATTCTCTGACTACATTAAATTTAATTGAAAGATCGTAAAACAAACAAAGAATGATTTAAGGAGTGGAGGCAAACCCCAAACTCAGCACAAATTCTAATCCCTTCGTCAAGCCGATTCAATCCATCGTTCTTATAATTCTCTTGCATTGAGTGTATCAGCTCAGTCGCTGTAAAACAAAAACAAAAAATGAAAAGGCAACAACTTTCAACTAATTCAAAATCGCAAACAAATGAAATAGCCGGTTTTGATCGCTAAGAATAGAAGAAGATTAAAATTTGAAGATACTAACGAGCGGCTCCATAGGAAGAAGCATAAACGTAGCTGAGATCAATTGGTGGTTGGGAGGTAAAGAGGATGATATCGGAATCGGCGATACTATCTTTGAGATATCCAAGCGCCCATTTAAGAGCATGTCTACTGCACTTGCTTTCATCAATCGCCAGCCACCATGACTTGCTTCTTCCTGCTTTGCTCTTCTCCTGCCATTGTTTCTTCTTCTTCTTCGTGACCGTCCGAACTTAAAAAAAAACAGAACAAAAGACTTGTTGTAATTGACTTGTCTATTGGTGAAGAGAGCTGGACGGAGACAACGGAGCTGGAAAACACGTACTGAATGAGATGGGGTCTGATCCTATTTAAACCAAACCGAAAATAACCGATCAAACCGACCTACAAAGTCGTATAATTGATGACGGCTATTAGCATAATCCTCTATCATCGTTCTCCTTCTCGCGCCGTTCGAACAAGATCATAGGATTCT
>JAKUCM010004001.1:0-11677 GCA_023374145.1 Lepidium sativum
TTGTTGTTGTTCTTGACGTCTTTTTGTACAATTCTTTCTTGTTTAGAACAAATGTACTCACGAGTATTAATATCACCGATAGAAGCTAACTCTTTTAGCAATATTTTATTTTCTTCTTTTATTTCTTTTAAAACTAACTTTTTTGCTTCATTTTGCATTCACAATTCAATCATTTCATGACTTTTTCCCCTGCTTATTGAACTTTCTTTTAAAAGATTAAGGAATTGTTCATTTTATGATATCAAAGTGATATCAATGCACCGATAAAAGATATAAGATCAGTGGCAGAAGCAACAGTTGAAATGGCGGAAAATGAAGGTTTCCGTTTTCAACAATTTTTAGCTTGTAATCTACAAATTAAAAATAAAGAGAGTCATTTCTTACTTAGAAATGCACTAGTTGATCACATATGGGAGCATTACAGAAATAGCTTTATGCAATAATATGCTAATTTTTGTAATGTAATATTTAGTTATGTATTTTTTATTTCTAGTTTTATATTTTAATGTAAGTTTTTATTAATTAATATTGTTGTAATATTTATATATATGTGTTAGTTATTTATCAAAAGTTTTATGAATTTATATTAGTTGTAACAAATATAAGTACCATTGTGTAAAATACAAATAGTTTTAAAATAAGTTTTGAAGTTTTACTTTTGGAGAGAAACACTTCTGAAACTTCAAATATAGAGTTTGGAATTTCAAAATAGAGAGTTTTTTTGGAGATGCTCTAAAGACGAAGACTCCGGTTTGGGAATTTGGACAATCCGAATTTTTTTAAATTTTTTGAAAAAATTTATTGAATAATTTTATTTATATTTAACTGAATTTGTTTTATTTTTTAATAATTTTAATAATTATTTTTATTTATTTTATTTTTAAAAAAATATCATCGCAGAGACGTCGCATGGTGGGCCTTGCAGAGACGTCATAGGGCCGGCCTCGAAAAAATGTCGCAGACACTGACGTCGCAAGATTAGGCCTCACAAGAACGTCGCAAGGTAGAGCTTCACAGAGCCATCACAAGGCTTGAACTCGCATTGGCATTACAAGTTTTGCTTCTCCGTTGCGACATCTAGGCTCGCAACAGCTTTGCGACGTTTTCCGGACATCGCAAGGCTCGGGACGTCTCTGCGAGGAATCCGTGCTTGCGCCTTCAAAATTGTGACATAATGTGTGTCGTTGCAAGACCGTCTCAATTCTTTGTTTGTGACGCCATTGCAAGGCAATCCTCCATCGCAATCTCCCAGGTTTCTTGTAGTGACTAAGCTTCCTCATATTCCACCAAGATTACAAGGATACTAATTCATCTTCTTATTCGTTGATTAATGTATCACCTCCATCTTCTTTGTCTCGCATCTAGATCCATGATGTTTTTTCGAGTTTTCGTGGGGAAGATGTCCGCAAAGACTTTTTTAGTCACATTCAAAAGGGTTTTGAAAGAAAAGGAATCAGACTATTCAATGACAAGGAGATCGGAAGAGGAAATTCCATCTCCTCTGAGCTTGTAAAAGCAATTAGAGGATCTTAAATCGCGGTAGTCTTGATCTCAAAGAACTATGCATCTTCTACGTGGTGTCTTGATGAATTCGTGTAGATTATGAAGTGCAGGATAGAGTTTGGTCAAATAGTAATTGCAGTATTTTATGAATTGGTGTAGATTCTGAAGTATTATTTTATGAAGTGGATCCATCTGATGTGATGTGCGTAGGCAAACAGAAGAATTTGGGAAGATGGATGAAAACCTATGTCTTAAAGGGTAAATTCGAAGAAACTTATGTTCGATACCCGCTTAAACTTGTAGCATTGCTAATCGGTTAGCCGGATCTATACTTGTTTGAATAATACTGGAGGTCACTAGTTATTAGGATCCTTGATAGTAGGATCCTAAGACCATCGACTGCAGGACAAGGTTTATACTCGGTTGTCGAGTTTCAGGGTAAATTTGCCAAAGATAAAAGGGAGACGACCTTCATTGGGAAACATGTCAAAGACAAACGGGAGATAAGCTTATTATACATGCTTCAGCTGTCTAAACTCAATGCTTCACCAAACACTCAAGAACCGGAGCAGCAAACAAGGAGTTCACACCAACAACCTTCCCTAGAGGATCATGAAGACATACGCTCACTTATCAAGGGGTTCCAGACGCTACCAAGAGAATTAGAACATGGCGTTTATTTCTATGGATTTCTGACTCAATTATAACTACTCGAGGTTCAATCAGCCTGATCGGAGCTCGGAGCCGATAGTTATGTATTTTACAAGTTGGACCTTCTGCACTAAGGCCTTATGCGCGACAACGTCAACTTTCGAGCAACCTAGCCCAGCTCAGGAGCGTCCTTTACTCCGGACCACTTGGAGATTATTCTTGGGACTTTCAGTGATCCAAAATGACCAAGAACGCATCAAAAGCCCGACGGATCCTCCAGATACCCGCTTTACAAGAAGAAGGACCAAACCGAATCTGTTTAAGGAAAATCTGGGAGCCACTTCCCTTAAGAGCTTGCAAACTTATGTGTGGCGACCATGAGACACTCTAAGACATTTAGAAGCATCCAGGAGAGTCTTCCCATTCTCCAGAACGCACATGATTAGGCAAATCCTCCCCATTCAAGACTTTTCATATCTGGCCGATCACCAAATCTTCTCCAACAGCTCTAAGATTGACGACCCTCATCACTTGTCCGTTGGAAACTTAATTTTGTGATATTTTCTTCCCATTTTAAGCATATTACCATTGTACTATTGAGCCTATATAAGCTCAAGTCTTCCATTGTATTTTTCAGACTAGAAAGACAAAAAAACATTTGAATGATGAAATTCTCTTTGTTAGAATACTTAGCCGCTTTCTCTTTCTTTTGAGGTTTCAAGAACGAGAGACGAGGCAAGCTTGTGAGGATTCTAACTTGACAGATCCGAGATTATCAGAGGAATAATCACCCTCCTTTGTGGTTCTCATTCACGAAATTCCGCCAAAAACTAGTATTCATCGGTTTGGACTCACCAAGGTCGAGCCGTTGAATTCATATCCGATAACTCACCACCGAGGCTCCTATCACTAGTGGTGGTGTGGGAAATCTCAAACTTTTCAAATGTAAATGTTTAACATAATATGTAAGTGTCTGTATGAATTTGGGATTTGTCCTAGGTTAATACCAAAAAAAGAAAAATATCAGTATGCCGATATTCTTATTGATGATATATATCAATGATTTTATCCAAAAGCCATTCTATTTTTTTTGCATGTCAATGTGATTTATCTCTTTGCATGACCAGTTTAACTAAATAATGTATTGATACAGGGATAATGAAGCAGCCATGATTGAAAATATCGCCACTGATGTTTCCAAAAAACTAACTCTTTCAATAAGAACTATTGATTTCAAGGACTTAGTTGGAATGAGAGCACATATGGAAAATATGAGTCACTTATTATGCCTAGACTTGGATGAAGTGAGGATGATTGGAATTTGGGGTTTTCCTGGAATTGGTAAGAGCACAGTTACCAGTTTTTTGTTTGACCAATTCTCTCATAGATTCGAAATTAGTACCTATGTCAAAGATATCAAAGCACTTTATGCAAGACCAAATGCTAACTTTATATCTCTAGTAACATACCAAAATGGTAGTGAAGTTCTAAACCTAGAAGTTGAAAGAGAGAGACTGAAACATAAGAAAGTGCTTGTAGTCATTGATAATGTTGATGAGTTTGTAAACTTAGATGAACTAGTGCAAGACTCTCAGTGGTATGGTCCTGGAAGTCGGATTATACTTGCGGTGCAAGATAGAAAGCTTTTGAAGGAACATAGGATCAATCATAATTACAGAGTGTGTTTGCCATCGAATCATGAAGCTTTGCAGATATTTTGTTTAAATGCTTTTGGTCAAACGTATCCTAAAGATGGTTTTGAGGATCTTGTGAGGAAAGTTAGTATTTCTGGCAATCTTCCTTTGAGACTAAAGATTATGGGTTCTTACTTCCGGGGAAGGACGAAGCAGGAGTGGATTGATAACATTCATTGAAGCTGAATTCAAGTCATTGAACGATGTATTCTTTAGGTCTCCAGACGTGGCTTACTTACCCGGTGGACAAAGCATGCTCTTCTCAATGAACACTGGTCGTTGAGCTAGCATAGGTATGCTCTTTCAACTATTTATTTATGTAAATACAGTTCAATCTCTATAAATCAATAATGTTGTGACTACACTAAAATAATATATTTTTATTAATTTATAAAGATTATTAATTTATCGATATACAATCTTAACAAAAAATTCAATTTGTGGCCATAAAATTATATTATTTTTTAGAAGTTTTTATTATATATTAATTTATAGAGTATTAATTTAAAGAAGTTATATTGTATTGAAAATATACTATATTAGACTGGAGCCCCTACGAGTCTGATAAACTGCAGTATTTTGGTTTTTGGGAGATTTATATCAAACCAGAACCAAATACTGTCTTTGGATGAGAAAAATAGACATACAATATTAGCTAAAATTTAGTTAAATTCGGTATAATGAGTTTCAGTTTTTGAACTAATGATATGGTTTGATATTTATTGTATAGTTTTTGTTATAGAATGAGGTTATAAATACTATTCATGCTCACCATTTATCGTATATATATTGTGATTACTTCGTTGTATTTGCAGGTGGGAGAGAGGAACTTAAATGAAAGAAAAAAACGATGGAGATGTGAATTTGACTAACACATTGGAATCTTGTTTCTGATGAACAATGTTACAATTATGAACCTTCGTTACGTTGTAAGTGCATCTCCAATGGTTAAGAAACTTAGATTAGTTTCTTAACCATAAAATACTAATAATTTTTACTAGATTTTTATTTTTATTTCAATTTAAAATTTTTAAAAGGTAATGTTCAATCAAAGATTGACAAGTGGCAAAATGAGTTTTTTAAATAAGAAACTTGAGTTCTTATTCTTCTTATTTAAGAATTCAATTTCTTCATCTCTCTTACTTTTATAATTTTTTTTTCATTTTTTTAATATTAGAGCTCTAATAAGAATCCTTTGTTGGAGGTGGTCTAATTTTGTGTTCGGAAATGGTAACTTTTTTTTTAATCATAAAACCATTTAAATGGCCTTTTGTTTTACTTTTACCTGAGTTGTCATGATATTTACATCATATACTGTTAAAATATTTTGAAAACACTACAATTACATAAATAGTAATTTTGTAATAATATAGTTAGTGATTTTTTTTTTGTCATCGGCAGATATATTGGACCACAACTAGCCGGTCTGGTAGCCAAATTCCTACATAATGTAGGTGTGGAATCGATGAGATGTTTTAAGTGAATTTACTGTCGGCCACTAAGATAAGAGTCATTTGCCTATGCAATCTATCTTAGAATAAAACAATAAACAAATAATAATTTTCTTATTCCTCATTTATATATATTTTCTTTCTAAAACTCTTCTACTAATATTTTTTTTTAGTATAAAAACTTCTTATATAATAAGCACATGGTTTATTCATCTTATTCTCTTATTCCGATTTATTGACATTATAGCCAATCATTGCAAGAAATGTCTCTCAATGACTTGTTCAACATACGAAGTAATATAGGAGTACTTAACAAAATTTTCTACGAAACTCATTAATTATAGTTTTGTGATTTTTAACCAATTAAATATTTTGTCGATCGATAAGAAACATCATGCAATATTCGTTATCAACAAAGTCAACGTTCCGTGTGAATATATTTTGGAGCCTATTTTGTCATTCAATGGTCCGTAGAAGAAAGCTCTTGATCGTGTTCTCCATCACACCAATGGATTCTTACCTTTTCATTACAATTGTTGTTGCTTTAATAGTCTTCCTCGTGCTTTATAGCATATTCAGATACCATCAAAATCACAAAGATACTGGTTCTTCTTCTTCTTTGACTTTTGTACCGCCTCCATCTTCTTCTTCTTCTTTGACTAATGTATCACCTTCATCTTCTTCTTCGTTGACTAATGTATCACTTTCATCTTCTTTGTCTCGCGACTGGATTCATGATGTATTTCCGAGCCTTCGTGGGGAAGATGTCCGCAGAGACTTTTTTAGTCACATTCAAACGGGTTTTGAAAGAAAAGGAATCAGACAATTCAATGACCAAGATATCAAGAGAGGAGAATCTATCTCTCAACAACTTATAAAAGCTATTCAAGGATCTAAAATCGCGGTCGTCTTGATCTCAAGGAACTATGCATCTTCGAGGTGGTGTCTTGATGAATTGGTGGAGATTATGAAGTGCAGAATCGAGTTTGGTCAAACGGCGATGGCAATTTTTTATAAAGTGGATCCATCTGAGATACGTAAACAAACTGGAGAATTTGGGAAGGTTTTCAAGAAAACTTGTGTCTCGGTAAAACAAAAGAGGAGATTAAAAGATGGAGATTGGCTTTGGCAGAAGTGGCCACAATTGCTGGTTACGATTCAAGTACCTGGTTAGTCTTTTTATGAAGTTTTGCTCATTATCTTGTTCAAACTGTTAGGTCTTGACCAATTCATTTCTTGTTAAGATTGGTTATGAGTCGATGGCCCATGATTCCTCATATCGTATTCACGTCAAGTAAGTTCAAACAAGTCAATTTAACCGAGCCAAAAACAAACAAAAACTAGACGTGTTAGCACCTATTGGATATGTCACCAGTAAACGTATTACAATATGTTGGATCAATGTGCGCTATAATACTATGTTATATTATATGTTTCCAATTCAAAACTAATTGATAAAAAATAGAGAAACTTGTATCGCGTATATAATATAATAGAATTCTCTTTCTTTCACATGCCCAATACAAATAAACTAAAGAATCATCATTTGAAATATTGTTAATATTCTTATTAATGATACATATTAATGATTTATGTGAGACCATTGTTTTTTTTGCATGTCAATGTGAATTTTAATCTCTATGATCAATTATATAAGATTTCAACTCAATACTAATCATCAATAAGTGGATTGGTTCATGTATCATATATTAGACTATAATCATGTAGGTGGTATTCGCAACAAACTTGTCATCTCTAAATATATACAACAAAGTGCATCATATTAGTTGGTTCAACATTGGACTGATATATATTAATGATAAATTATATGATCCAAATCAAAACAAATGCAATAAGTGAAGTGGTACATGTATATTTATATTAGATTAGAATGATATTAGTTGAACGAGAGAGGTGGAAACATAAGAAAGTGCTTGTCGTTATTGATAATGTTGATGAGTTTGTAAACTTAGATGAAATACTTGAAGAATCTCAGTGGTTTGGTCCTGGAAGTCGGATTATACTTGCGGTCCAAGATAGAAAACTTTTGAAAGAACATAGGATCGATTATAATTACAGAGTGTCTTTGCCATCGAATCATGAAGCTTTGCAGATATTTTGTTTGAATGCTTTTGGTCAAACGTATCGTAAAGATGGTTTTGAAGATCTTGTGAGGAAAGTTGTGACTATTTTTGGTAATCTTCCTTTGAGACTAAAGATTATGGGTTCTTACTTTCGGGGAATGACGAAGCAGGAGTGGATTGATAACATTCATTGAAGCTGAATTCAAGTCATTGAACAAAAGTTATGTAAAGAGGTTGTGTTCATGAAAGTAGTTGGAAGAAATATGATGTATTATTTAGGTCATGTAATTAAATGTTAATTTCTGCCATTTTTCTTCCACAACTTTATTCCATGTAGTATAGAGTTTGAACTATGTATCGAATTGATGACGAAAAAGATGTATTCTTTATTTACAAGGTGGTCGAAATATGTAAGATAGACATCATGGCTTACTTGATGAATTATTCTAGGGCTCAAGCTTTTATAGATCACAGAAAAATCTAATGTTTGTGATCCATAAGTTGATAAATTCTAGGGATCAATTATATGTTTGTGATCCATAGGTTGATAAATTCTATGTAAGTGGAGTCTTTAAATTTAGGAGCTTCTTTCGTTAATCATTCATTCATTCATTTTTTCTTGTCATTTTTATTGCTGTAATATTACGGTTCTTTGTATTAGATTATGAGTTTCCAACTCAAAGAACTATGTATCTTCAACTTGGTGTCTTAATGAATTGGTGGATATTATGAAGTGTTGTAAAGAGTTTGGTCAACTAGTGATTGGAGTTTCTTACCAAGTGTATCCAACTGATGTCCGTAAACAAACCGGAGAGTTTGGGAAGGTTTTCAGGGAAACTTTGTGCCGGTCTGAAAAAGGACCAAACTAAGACATGGAGATTAGGTTTGGAAGTAGTAGCCTCAATTGCTGGTTATGATTCAAACAAATGGTTAGTCACTTTTTTTCTTTCCATTTAGAGTTTTTTCATAACTTCTTTGAAATAATTCACTAGTTTGGGACTACAAAATAATATGATATATGGGGGTGATTATAATAATCTAAAATAGGCTGATACATTTGTAGATTGATTACAAACAATACTAGGCCATTGAAAATATAATCAAAACGCACAGTTTCATTAACAGAAATGAACGAAGTTAACAATTTCTGTTAAATCGCTTAATGACCAGACTAATTTCGCTTAGTCAATGTAAATCATATGATTTTAATCTAAAATCAACATAAGTAAATCGTTTAAAGTGGCTACGTAAAAGTCAATATAACGTGAGGGTCAAACTGACATTTTCTCAAATATAAAATGAAAATTTCCCCAAAGTCTATAATGCGAGCATTGATTCTTTTGAATTTGTTAGGGAGACTGATGCAGCCATGATCGAGGATATCGTCTCCAATGTCTCCAGAAAAGTGGGACGTTTCACAAGAACATCAATCAATTACAACAACTTAGTTGGAATGAGAACTCATTTTGAAAAGATAAGTCCAACACTACAAGAAAAGAGGGGTAAAACCGACCACCTTTCCGACCGTTTAGTTGTTGTCGGAATTTTCCGACAAGGAAACTGACAACTGGCCACCGATTCTGCACTAGAAGAACAGTTGTCGGTTGTGGTCGGAAAATACCGACGTCTTCCGACAACCACCACATTACCGACCGTTACCGACCGTCTATTCCGACAATACCTCCGACAACCACTCACACACTTATATGTCCGACAACCGAACCGACAATAGGCCACCGATACTACAGTAATATGAAGCGTACCGACCGTTTCCGACCACTTTTCTATTTACCGACCGTTACCGACCACTACTTTTACCGACTGTTAGCGACCACACTTAATTACCGACAACTGCCGACGGGACAAGTAAAAACGTTCTCCATATGTCATTTTCAGTGTAACCGAAATTAGGTGAAAACGGTCGAAAACGGTAGGAAAGTTAATCCTATATAACCACACACGATCATGTTGTGATCAAGAAAACGTATCAAACAAACAAAATGTCAAATATATATTTTCGAGCTTGGATGGATCAAGAAAAAAACGATCCTGAAACGGGCTTACTCACCCGAGAGTATGCTGATGGGATGAAACAATTTATGGAGTTCGCTGGAAATCAAAGCATTACGCGCGAAACAGGTAAGATGTATTGCCCTTGCCGTAAATGCAAAAATATGAGACTTATTTCAGTAAGACAAGTTTGGCTCCATTTGTATAGTAGAGGTTTTATTCCTGGGTATAAAGTATGGTACTCGCACGGTGAAGATCCATCTATGGTTAATTTTGCTAGTACTAGTGGAAATATAGATAATGGTTTAGGTACTGGTGGAACTATGAATGTAGAAGGTGAATGTATGGTTACTGCTAGTAGTGGTAATGAATGTTACGGTGGAGGTGTTGTTGTCGAACCGGCAGTGGAAGGTGAGAACGTAGTTGGTTCAATTCAGATGGTTAACGATGCATTTAGAGAGAATATGTCTGCTTTTGAGGAGGGCATTAATAGAGGGGAAGAGCCAAATCTAGAAGCACGAAGTTTTTATAATATGTTGGATGCAGCGAAGAAGCCGTTTTATGGTGGGTGTGAGGAAGGGATATCTCCGTTATCGACTGCAACTGACTTGATGAATATCAAGACAGACTACAATTTAGCAGAGACATGTGTTGATGCGATAGCTAATTTTTTTAGCCGGAGTCTACCTAAAGATAATATTGCTCCTAGTTCGTACACAGAGGTTCAGAAACTGGTAGCTGGACTTGGGTTACCGTACGAGATGATAGACGTATGTACGGATAATTGTATGATATACTGGAGAGAGGATTCAGATAAGGTGCAATGTAGATTTTGTCGTAAACCTCGGTTTCAGGAAACATATGGTAGAAATCGGGTCCCATACAAGCGGATGTGGTATTTGCCATTAGCCGAAAGGTTGAAAAGGCTATATCAGAACGAGCGAACTGCCGCTGCAATGCGCTGGCATGCAGAACATAATTCACATGGTGAGATTGCACACCCATCAGATGCGAAAGCATGGAAACATTTTATGTCAGTTTACCCTGACTTTGCTGCCGAAAGCAGAAATGTGTATATCGGCTTGTGTACAGATGGCTTTAGTCCATTTGGGAAACATGGTAGACAATATTCTGTTTGGCCGGTGATTGTTACACCATACAATTTACCGCCCTCACTTTGTATGAAGTCAGAATTTCTATTCCTGACAGTTGTAGTCTCAGGGCCTGATCATCCAAAAAAAGCACTAGATGTGTTTTTACAGCCACTAATTTACGAGTTGAACCAATTATGGGAGAGTGGCGTAGAAGCATTTGATGTGTCTTGTCAGATTAATTTTACGATGAGAGTCTTCCTTATGTGGACTATCAGCGATTTTCCTGCGTATGGAATGTTGTCTGGGTGGACGATACATGGGAGAATGTCATGTCCAACGTGTCAGGACATCGTAGAAGCATTTCAATTAAAAGACGGGAGAAAAACTTGTTGGTTCGATTGTCACAGGCGTTTTCTACCCATGGATCATCCGTACCGGAAAAGCACAACATTGTTCACAAAGAATAAGAAAGTGATGTACGGTCCACCAACAGAACCAGATGGCCTTACTATATTAACCCAACTACGAGATTTTGGCGCAGAAAAAACGACGGAGTGTGGGGGAAATGGCCATTGTCCTGTTGATCTCGAAGCCGACTTCAGCCGATCAGGGACGACGCCTCCGCCACCGCTTCCGCCACCTCTACATGTAAGTCTTCTCTCTTCTCTTCACTCTTTCCGTGATTTCCAAGATTTAGCAAAAATGTCATGTGAGTTTGATCAAAATAGGTAACGGATTTTAGCAAAATAGGTTGCAAATTTGAGCAAAATGGGTTGAGATTTAGGTTGTTTGGTTGGTCGGATGGTTTGAAGGTGGTGGATTTCGCAAATCGCATCTCCATTTCACCCCTTCACCATTAAACCTATACATACACTTATACATTCAACAATTATATACAAATTTATATACTTATTTATATACACAATTACATATATATTTATATACTAAATAACATATATATTTATATACTAAATTACATATAAAATTTAGTTAACCACTTAATTATATACTACATTTTAAACTTAATTATATAATTAATTACGTATTAGTCGGAAATATTACATCAGTATTTAGGTAAAATTTGTGAAATTTGCGAATTTTGCGAAATTTGCGAAATTTGCGATATTTTAAAAAAATAAGTTAATGGGTTAAAATTTAGTACAATTAACTTGCTAAAATTTAGTACAATT
>JAKUCM010004002.1:0-33275 GCA_023374145.1 Lepidium sativum
CTACACATGTGATCTCATTTAGCTAGGTTCAAGCAACCTAATGTCATTTTGACATGAGAGAGTGTGCTAAGCCAACTTAGAGATTTATCATATCTCTTAACATAACCATTTTACCTTATTCTAGAGACTATGTCTAATGGTGAACCCGTCATGAACTATTTTGGTTGAGTTATGAAGTCGAGTTTTATCTTAGCGTCTAGGCATGTTCAGATGATCCTTCTAAACATGTTATCTCATTTAGCTAAGGTTTAAGCAACTTAATGTCATTTTTACTTGAGAAAGTGTGTTAAACCAACTTAGAGTGGTATCATAGGTATTAACATAACGATTTTACCTTAATCTAGAGGCTATGTCTAAAGGTGAACCCGTCATGAACTATTTTGGTTGAGTTATGAAGTCGACTTTTATCCTAACGTCTAGCAATGTTCATATGATTCTTGTACACATGTGATCTCTTTTAGCTAGATTCAAAGCAACGTAATGTCATTTTTCACATGAGAAAGTGTGCTAAGCCAACTTAGAGTGGTATCATAGGTCTTTACATAATAATTTTCCCTTAATCTAAACGCTATGTCAAATGGTGAACCTGTAATGAACTATTTTGGTTGAGTTATGAAGTCGAGTTTGATCCTAACGTCTAGCCATGTTCATATGATCCTTCTACACATGTGATCTCATTTAGCTAGGTTCAAGCAACGTAATGCCATTTTGACATGAGAAAGTGAGCTAAACCAACTTAGAGTGGTATCATAGGTCTTAACATAACAATTTTACCTTAATCTAGACGCTATATCTAATGGTGAACCCGTCATGAACTATTTTGGTTGAATTATGAAGTCGACTTTTATCCTAACGTATTGCCATGTTCATATGATCCTTCTAAACATGTGATCTCTTTTAGCTAGGTTCAAGCAACCTAATGTCATTTTGACATGAGAGAGTGTGCTAAGCCAACTTAGAGATTTATCATAGCTCTTAACATAACCATATTACCTTATTCTAGACACTATGTCTAATGGTGAACCCGTCATGAACTATTTTGGTTGAGTTATGAAGTCGAGTTTTATCTTAGCGTCTAGGCATGTTCAGATGATCCTTCTAAACATGTTATCTCATTTAGCTAAGGTTTAAGCAACTTAATGTCATTTTTACATGAGAAAGTGTGTTAAACCAACTTAGAGTGGTATCATAGGTATTAACATAACGATTTTACCTTAATCTAGAGGCTATGTCTAAAGGTGAACCCGTCATGAACTATTTTGGTTGAGTTATGAAGTCGACTTTTATCCTAACGTCTAGCCATGTTCATATGATCCTTGTACACATGTGATCTCTTTTAGCTAGATTCAAAGCAACGTAATGTCATTTTTCACATGAGAAAGTGTGCTAAGCCAACTTAGAGTGGTATCATAGGTCTTTACATAATAATTTTCCCTTAATCTAAACGCTATGTCAAATGGTGAACCTGTAATGAACTATTTTGGTTGAGTTATGAAGTCGAGTTTGATCCTAACGTCTAGCCATGTTCATATGATCCTTCTACACATGTGATCTCATTTAGCTAGGTTCAAGCAACGTAATGCCATTTTGACATGAGAAAGTCAGCTAAACCAACTTAGAGTGGTATCATAGGTCTTAACATAACAATTTTACCTTAATCTAGACGCTATATCTAATGGTGAACCCGTCATGAACTATTTTGGTTGAGTTATGAAGACGAGTTTTACTTTAGCGTCTAGGCATGTTCATATGATCCTTCTAAACATGTTATCTCATTTAGCTAAGGTTTAAGCAACATAATGTCATTTTTACATGAGAAAGTGTGCTAAGCCAACTTAGAGTGGTATCATAGGTCTTAACATAACGATTTTACCTTAATCTACACGCTATGTCTAAAGGTGAACCCGTCATGAACTATTTTTGTTGAGTTATGAAGTCGACTTTTATCCTAACGTCTAGCAATGTTCATATGATCCTTGTACACATGTGATCTCTTTTAGCTAGATTCAAAGCAACGTAATGTCATTTTTCACATGAGAAAGTGTGCTAAGCCAACTTAGAGTGGTATCATAGGTCTTTACATAATAATTTTCCCTTAATCTAAACGCTATGTCAAATGGTGAACCTGTAATGAACTATTTTGGTTGAGTTATGAAGTCGAGTTTGATCCTAACGTCTAGCCATGTTCATATGATCCTTCTACACATGTGATCTCATTTAGCTAGGTTCAAGCAACGTAATACCATTTTGACATGAGAAAGTCAGCTAAACCAACTTAGAGTGGTATCATAGGTCTTAACATAACAATTTTACCTTAATCTAGACGCTATATCTAATGGTGAACCCGTCATGAACTATTTTGGTTGAGTTATGAAGACGAGTTTTACTTTAGCGTCTAGGCATGTTCATATGATCCTTCTAAACATGTTATCTCATTTAGCTAAGGTTTAAGCAACTTAATGTCATTTTTACATGAGAAAGTGTGCTAAGCCAACTTAGAGTGGTATCATAGGTCTTAACATAACGATTTTACCTTAATCTACACGCTATGTCTAAAGGTGAACCCGTCATGAACTATTTTTGTTGAGTTATGAAGTCGACTTTTATCCTAACGTCTTGCCATGTTCATATGATCCTTGTACACATGTGATCTCTTTTAGCTAGATTCAAAGCAATGTAATGTAATTTTTGACATGAGAAAGTGTGCTAAGCCAACTTAGAGTGTATCATAGGTCTTTACATAATAATTTTCCCTTAATCTAAACGCCATGTGAAATGGTGAACCTGTCATGAACTATTTTGGTTGAGTTATGAAGTCGAGTTTGATCCTAACGTCTAGCCATGTTCATGTGATCCTTCTACACATGTGATCTCATTTAGCTAGGTTCAAGCAACCTAATGTCATTTTGACATGAGAGAGTGTGCTAAGCCAACTTAGAGATTTATCATATCTCTTAACATAACCATTTTACCTTATTCTAGAGACTATGTCTAATGGTGAACCCGTCATGAACTATTTTGGTTGAGTTATGAAGTCGAGTTTTATCTTAGCGTCTAGGCATGTTCAGATGATCCTTCTAAACATGTTATCTCATTTAGCTAAGGTTTAAGCAACTTAATGTCATTTTTACTTGAGAAAGTGTGTTAAACCAACTTAGAGTGGTATCATAGGTATTAACATAACGATTTTACCTTAATCTAGAGGCTATGTCTAAAGGTGAACCCGTCATGAACTATTTTGGTTGAGTTATGAAGTCGACTTTTATCCTAACGTCTAGCAATGTTCATATGATTCTTGTACACATGTGATCTCTTTTAGCTAGATTCAAAGCAACGTAATGTCATTTTTCACATGAGAAAGTGTGCTAAGCCAACTTAGAGTGGTATTATAGGTCTTTACATAATAATTTTCCCTTAATCTAAACGCTATGTCAAATGGTGAACCTGTAATGAACTATTTTGGTTGAGTTATGAAGTCGAGTTTGATCCTAACGTCTAGCCATGTTCATATGATCCTTCTACACATGTGATCTCATTTAGCTAGGTTCAAGCAACGTAATGCCATTTTGACATGAGAAAGTGAGCTAAACCAACTTAGAGTGGTATCATAGGTCTTAACATAACAATTTTACCTTAATCTAGACGCTATATCTAATGGTGAACCCGTCATGAACTATTTTGGTTGAATTATGAAGTCGACTTTTATCCTAACGTATTGCCATGTTCATATGATCCTTCTAAACATGTGATCTCTTTTAGCTAGGTTCAAGCAACCTAATGTCATTTTGACATGAGAGAGTGTGCTAAGCCAACTTAGAGATTTATCATAGCTCTTAACATAACCATATTACCTTATTCTAGACACTATGTCTAATGGTGAACCCGTCATGAACTATTTTGGTTGAGTTATGAAGTCGAGTTTTATCTTAGCGTCTAGGCATGTTCAGATGATCCTTCTAAACATGTTATCTCATTTAGCTAAGGTTTAAGCAACTTAATGTCATTTTTACATGAGAAAGTGTGTTAAACCAACTTAGAGTGGTATCATAGGTATTAACACAACGATTTTACCTTAATCTAGAGGCTATGTCTAAAGGTGAACCCGTCATGAACTATTTTGGTTGAGTTATGAAGTCGACTTTTATCCTAACGTCTAGCCATGTTCATATGATCCTTGTACACATGTGATCTCTTTTAGCTAGATTCAAAGCAACGTAATGTCATTTTTCACATGAGAAAGTGTGCTAAGCCAACTTAGAGTGGTATCATAGGTCTTTACATAATAATTTTCCCTTAATCTAAACGCTATGTCAAATGGTGAACCTGTAATGAACTATTTTGGTTGAGTTATGAAGTCGAGTTTGATCCTAACGTCTAGCCATGTTCATATGATCCTTCTACACATGTGATCTCATTTAGCTAGGTTCAAGCAACGTAATGCCATTTTGACATGAGAAAGTCAGCTAAACCAACTTAGAGTGGTATCATAGGTCTTAACATAACAATTTTACCTTAATCTAGACGCTATATCTAATGGTGAACCCGTCATGAACTATTTTGGTTGAGTTATGAAGACGAGTTTTACTTTAGCGTCTAGGCATGTTCATATGATCCTTCTAAACATGTTATCTCATTTAGCTAAGGTTTAAGCAACTTAATGTCATTTTTACATGAGAAAGTGTGCTAAGCCAACTTAGAGTGGTATCATAGGTCTTAACATAACGATTTTACCTTAATCTACACGCTATGTCTAAAGGTGAACCCGTCATGAACTATTTTTGTTGAGTTATGAAGTCGACTTTTATCCTAACGTCTAGCCATGTTCATATGATCCTTGTACACATGTGATCTCTTTAAGCTAGATTCAAAGCAACGTAATGTAATTTTTGACATGAGAAAGTGTGCTAAGCCAACTTAGAGTGTATCATAGGTCTTTACATAATAATTTTCCCTTAATCTAAACGCCATGTGAAATGGTGAACCTGTCATGAACTATTTTGGTTGAGTTATGAAGTCGAGTTTGATCCTAACGTCTAGCCATGTTCATGTGATCCTTCTACACATGTGATCTCATTTAGCTAGGTTCAAGCAACCTAATGTCATTTTGACATGAGAGAGTGTGCTAAGCCAACTTAGAGATTTATCATAGCTCTTAACATAACCATTTTACCTTATTCTAGACACTATGTCTAATGGTGAACCCGTCATGAACTATTTTGGTTGAGTTATGAAGTCGAGTTTTATCTTAGCGTCTAGGCATGTTCAGATGATCCTTCTAAACATGTTATCTCATTTAGCTAAGGTTTAAGCAACTTAATGTCATTTTTACTTGAGAAAGTGTGTTAAACCAACTTAGAGTGGTATCATAGGTATTAACATAACGATTTTATCTTAATCTAGAGGCTATGTCTAAAGGTGAACCCGTCATGAACTATTTTGGTTGAGTTATGAAGTCGACTTTTATCCTAACGTCTAGCAATGTTCATATGATCCTTGTACACATGTGATCTCTTTTAGCTAGATTCAAAGCAACGTAATGTCATTTTTCACATGAGAAAGTGTGCTAAGCCAACTTAGAGTGGTATCATAGGTCTTTACATAATAATTTTCCCTTAATCTAAACGCTATGTCAAATGGTGAACCTGTAATGAACTATTTTGGTTGAGTTATGAAGTCGAGTTTGATCCTAACGTCTAGCCATGTTCATATGATCCTTCTACACATGTGATCTCATTTAGCTAGGTTCAAGCAACGTAATGCCATTTTGACATGAGAAAGTCAGCTAAACCAACTTAGAGTGGTATCATAGGTCTTAACATAACAATTTTACCTTAATCTAGACGCTATATCTAATGGTGAACCCGTCATGAACTATTTTGGTTGAGTTATGAAGACGAGTTTTACTTTAGCGTCTAGGCATGTTCATATGATCCTTCTAAACATGTTATCTCATTTAGCTAAGGTTTAAGCAACTTAATGTCATTTTTACATGAGAAAGTGTGCTAAGCCAACTTAGAGTGGTATCATAGGTCTTAACATAACGATTTTACCTTAATCTACACGCTATGTCTAAAGGTGAACCCGTCATGAACTATTTTGGTTGAGTTATGAAGTCGACTTTTATCCTAACGTCTAGCAATGTTCATATGATCCTTGTACACATGTGATCTCTTTTAGCTAGATTCAAAGCAACGTAATGTCATTTTTCACATGAGAAAGTGTGCTAAGCCAACTTAGAGTGGTATCATAGGTCTTTACATAATAATTTTCCCTTAATCTAAACGCTATGTCAAATGGTGAACCTGTAATGAACTATTTTGGTTGAGTTATGAAGTCGAGTTTGATCCTAACGTCTAGCCATGTTCATATGATCCTTCTACACATGTGATCTCATTTAGCTAGGTTCAAGCAACGTAATGCCATTTTGACATGAGAAAGTGAGCTAAACCAACTTAGAGTGGTATCATAGGTCTTAACATAACAATTTTACCTTAATCTAGACGCTATATCTAATGGTGAACCCGTCATGAACTATTTTGGTTGAATTATGAAGTCGACTTTTATCCTAACGTATTGCCATGTTCATATGATCCTTCTAAACATGTGATCTCTTTTAGCTAGGTTCAAGCAACCTAATGTCATTTTGACATGAGAGAGTGTGCTAAGCCAACTTAGAGATTTATCATAGCTCTTAACATAACCATATTACCTTATTCTAGACACTATGTCTAATGGTGAACCCGTCATGAACTATTTTGGTTGAGTTATGAAGTCGAGTTTTATCTTAGCGTCTAGGCATGTTCAGATGATCCTTCTAAACATGTTATCTCATTTAGCTAAGGTTTAAGCAACTTAATGTCATTTTTACATGAGAAAGTGTGTTAAACCAACTTAGAGTGGTATCATAGGTATTAACATAACGATTTTACCTTAATCTAGAGGCTATGTCTAAAGGTGAACCCGTCATGAACTATTTTGGTTGAGTTATGAAGTCGACTTTTATCCTAACGTCTAGCCATGTTCATATGATCCTTGTACACATGTGATCTCTTTTAGCTAGATTCAAAGCAACGTAATGTAATTTTTGACATGAGAAAGTGTGCTAAGCCAACTTAGAGTGGTATCATAGGTCTTTACATAATAATTTTCCCTTAATCTAAACGCCATGTCAAATGGTGAACCTGTCATGAACTATTTTGGTTGAGTTATGAAGTCGAGTTTGATCCTAACGTCTAGCCATGTTCATGTGATCCTTCTACACATGTGATCTCATTTAGCTAGGTTCAAGCAACCTAATGTCATTTTGACATGAGAGAGTGTGCTAAGCCAACTTAGAGATTTATCATAGCTCTTAACATAACCATTTTACCTTATTCTAGACACTATGTCTAATGGTGAACCCGTCATGAACTATTTTGGTTGAGTTATGAAGTCGACTTTTATCATAACGTAATGCCAAGCTCATATGATCCTTCTAAAAATGTGATCTCTTTTAGCTAGGCTCAAGCAACTTAATGTCATTTTTACATGAGAAAGTGTGTTAAACCAACTTAGAGTGGTATCATAGGTATTAACATAACGATTTTACCTTAATCTAGAGGCTATGTCTAAAGGTGAACCCGTCATGAACTATTTTGGTTGAGTTATGAAGTCGACTTTTATCCTAACGTCTAGCAATGTTCATATGATCCTTGTACACATGTGATCTCTTTTAGCTAGATTCAAAGCAACTTAATGTCATTTTTACATGAGAAAGTGTGTTAAACCATCTTAGAGTGGTATCATAGGTATTAACATAACGATTTTACCTTAATCTAGAGGCTATGTCTAAAGGTGAACCCGTCATGAACTATTTTGGTTGAGTTATGAAGTCGACTTTTATCCTAACGTCTAGCCATGTTCATATGATCCTTGTACACATGTGATCTCTTTTAGCTAGATTCAAAGCAACGTAATGTAATTTTTGACATGAGAAAGTCAGCTAAACCAACTTAGAGTGGTATCATAGGTCTTTACATAATAATTTTCCCTTAATCTAAACGCCATGTCAAATGGTGAACCTGTCATGAACTATTTTGGTTGAGTTATGAAGTCGAGTTTGATCCTAACGTCTAGCCATGTTCATGTGATCCTTCTACACATGTGATCTCATTTAGCTAGGTTCAAGCAACCTAATGTCATTTTGACATGAGAGAGTGTGCTAAGCCAACTTAGAGATTTATCATAGCTCTTAACATAACCATTTTACCTTATTCTAGACACTATGTCTAATGGTGAACCCGTCATGAACTATTTTGGTTGAGTTATGAAGTCGAGTTTTATCTTAGCGTCTAGGCATGTTCAGATGATCCTTCTAAACATGTTATCTCATTTAGCTAAGGTTTAAGCAACTTAATGTCATTTTTACATGAGAAAGTGTGTTAAACCAACTTAGAGTGGTATCATAGGTATTAACATAACGATTTTACCTTAATCTAGAGGCTATGTCTAAAGGTGAACCCGTCATGAACTATTTTGGTTGAGTTATGAAGTCGACTTTTATCCTAACGTCTAGCCATGTTCATATGATCCTTGTACACATGTGATCTCTTTTAGCTAGATTCAAAGCAACGTAATGTAATTTTTGACATGAGAAAGTGTGCTAAGCCAACTTAGAGTGGTATCATAGGTCTTTACATAATAATTTTCCCTTAATCTAAACGCCATGTCAAATGGTGAACCTGTCATGAACTATTTTGGTTGAGTTATGAAGTCGAGTTTGATCCTAACGTCTAGCCATGTTCATGTGATCCTTCTACACATGTGATCTCATTTAGCTAGGTTCAAGCAACCTAATGTCATTTTGACATGAAAGAGTGTGCTAAGCCAACTTAGAGATTTATCATAGCTCTTAACATAACCATTTTACCTTATTCTAGACACTATGTCTAATGGTGAACCCGTCATGAACTATTTTGGTTGAGTTATGAAGTCGAGTTTTATCTTAGCGTCTAGGCATGTTCAGATGATCCTTCTAAACATGTTATCTCATTTAGCTAAGGTTTAAGCAACTTAATGTCATTTTTACATGAGAAAGTGTGTTAAACCAACTTAGAGTGGTATCATAGGTATTAACATAACGATTTTACCTTAATCTAGAGGCTATGTCTAAAGGTGAACCCGTCATGAACTATTTTGGTTGAGTTATGAAGTCGACTTTTATCCTAACGTCTAGCAATGTTCATATGATCCTTGTACACATGTGATCTCTTTTAGCTAGATTCAAAGCAACGTAATGTCATTTTTCACATGAGAAAGTGTGCTAAGCCAACTTAGAGTGGTATCATAGGTCTTTACATAATAATTTTCCCTTAATCTAAACGCTATGTCAAATGGTGAACCTGTAATGAACTATTTTGGTTGAGTTATGAAGTCGAGTTTGATCCTAACGTCTAGCCATGTTCATATGATCCTTCTACACATGTGATCTCATTTAGCTAGGTTCAAGCAACGTAATACCATTTTGACATGAGAAAGTCAGCTAAACCAACTTAGAGTGGTATCATAGGTCTTAACATAACAATTTTACCTTAATCTAGACGCTATATCTAATGGTGAACCCGTCATGAACTATTTTGGTTGAGTTATGAAGACGAGTTTTACTTTAGCGTCTAGGCATGTTCATATGATCCTTCTAAACATGTTATCTCATTTAGCTAAGGTTTAAGCAACTTAATGTCATTTTTACATGAGAAAGTGTGCTAAGCCAACTTAGAGTGGTATCATAGGTCTTAACATAACGATTTTACCTTAATCTACACGCTATGTCTAAAGGTGAACCCGTCATGAACTATTTTTGTTGAGTTATGAAGTCGACTTTTATCCTAACGTCTTGCCATGTTCATATGATCCTTGTACACATGTGATCTCTTTTAGCTAGATTCAAAGCAATGTAATGTAATTTTTGACATGAGAAAGTGTGCTAAGCCAACTTAGAGTGTATCATAGGTCTTTACATAATAATTTTCCCTTAATCTAAACGCCATGTGAAATGGTGAACCTGTCATGAACTATTTTGGTTGAGTTATGAAGTCGAGTTTGATCCTAACGTCTAGCCATGTTCATGTGATCCTTCTACACATGTGATCTCATTTAGCTAGGTTCAAGCAACCTAATGTCATTTTGACATGAGAGAGTGTGCTAAGCCAACTTAGAGATTTATCATATCTCTTAACATAACCATTTTACCTTATTCTAGAGACTATGTCTAATGGTGAACCCGTCATGAACTATTTTGGTTGAGTTATGAAGTCGAGTTTTATCTTAGCGTCTAGGCATGTTCAGATGATCCTTCTAAACATGTTATCTCATTTAGCTAAGGTTTAAGCAACTTAATGTCATTTTTACTTGAGAAAGTGTGTTAAACCAACTTAGAGTGGTATCATAGGTATTAACATAACGATTTTACCTTAATCTAGAGGCTATGTCTAAAGGTGAACCCGTCATGAACTATTTTGGTTGAGTTATGAAGTCGACTTTTATCCTAACGTCTAGCAATGTTCATATGATTCTTGTACACATGTGATCTCTTTTAGCTAGATTCAAAGCAACGTAATGTCATTTTTCACATGAGAAAGTGTGCTAAGCCAACTTAGAGTGGTATTATAGGTCTTTACATAATAATTTTCCCTTAATCTAAACGCTATGTCAAATGGTGAACCTGTAATGAACTATTTTGGTTGAGTTATGAAGTCGAGTTTGATCCTAACGTCTAGCCATGTTCATATGATCCTTCTACACATGTGATCTCATTTAGCTAGGTTCAAGCAACGTAATGCCATTTTGACATGAGAAAGTGAGCTAAACCAACTTAGAGTGGTATCATAGGTCTTAACATAACAATTTTACCTTAATCTAGACGCTATATCTAATGGTGAACCCGTCATGAACTATTTTGGTTGAATTATGAAGTCGACTTTTATCCTAACGTATTGCCATGTTCATATGATCCTTCTAAACATGTGATCTCTTTTAGCTAGGTTCAAGCAACCTAATGTCATTTTGACATGAGAGAGTGTGCTAAGCCAACTTAGAGATTTATCATAGCTCTTAACATAACCATATTACCTTATTCTAGACACTATGTCTAATGGTGAACCCGTCATGAACTATTTTGGTTGAGTTATGAAGTCGAGTTTTATCTTAGCGTCTAGGCATGTTCAGATGATCCTTCTAAACATGTTATCTCATTTAGCTAAGGTTTAAGCAACTTAATGTCATTTTTACATGAGAAAGTGTGTTAAACCAACTTAGAGTGGTATCATAGGTATTAACACAACGATTTTACCTTAATCTAGAGGCTATGTCTAAAGGTGAACCCGTCATGAACTATTTTGGTTGAGTTATGAAGTCGACTTTTATCCTAACGTCTAGCCATGTTCATATGATCCTTGTACACATGTGATCTCTTTTAGCTAGATTCAAAGCAACGTAATGTCATTTTTCACATGAGAAAGTGTGCTAAGCCAACTTAGAGTGGTATCATAGGTCTTTACATAATAATTTTCCCTTAATCTAAACGCTATGTCAAATGGTGAACCTGTAATGAACTATTTTGGTTGAGTTATGAAGTCGAGTTTGATCCTAACGTCTAGCCATGTTCATATGATCCTTCTACACATGTGATCTCATTTAGCTAGGTTCAAGCAACGTAATGCCATTTTGACATGAGAAAGTCAGCTAAACCAACTTAGAGTGGTATCATAGGTCTTAACATAACAATTTTACCTTAATCTAGACGCTATATCTAATGGTGAACCCGTCATGAACTATTTTGGTTGAGTTATGAAGACGAGTTTTACTTTAGCGTCTAGGCATGTTCATATGATCCTTCTAAACATGTTATCTCATTTAGCTAAGGTTTAAGCAACTTAATGTCATTTTTACATGAGAAAGTGTGCTAAGCCAACTTAGAGTGGTATCATAGGTCTTAACATAACGATTTTACCTTAATCTACACGCTATGTCTAAAGGTGAACCCGTCATGAACTATTTTTGTTGAGTTATGAAGTCGACTTTTATCCTAACGTCTAGCCATGTTCATATGATCCTTGTACACATGTGATCTCTTTAAGCTAGATTCAAAGCAACGTAATGTAATTTTTGACATGAGAAAGTGTGCTAAGCCAACTTAGAGTGTATCATAGGTCTTTACATAATAATTTTCCCTTAATCTAAACGCCATGTGAAATGGTGAACCTGTCATGAACTATTTTGGTTGAGTTATGAAGTCGAGTTTGATCCTAACGTCTAGCCATGTTCATGTGATCCTTCTACACATGTGATCTCATTTAGCTAGGTTCAAGCAACCTAATGTCATTTTGACATGAGAGAGTGTGCTAAGCCAACTTAGAGATTTATCATAGCTCTTAACATAACCATTTTACCTTATTCTAGACACTATGTCTAATGGTGAACCCGTCATGAACTATTTTGGTTGAGTTATGAAGTCGAGTTTTATCTTAGCGTCTAGGCATGTTCAGATGATCCTTCTAAACATGTTATCTCATTTAGCTAAGGTTTAAGCAACTTAATGTCATTTTTACTTGAGAAAGTGTGTTAAACCAACTTAGAGTGGTATCATAGGTATTAACATAACGATTTTATCTTAATCTAGAGGCTATGTCTAAAGGTGAACCCGTCATGAACTATTTTGGTTGAGTTATGAAGTCGACTTTTATCCTAACGTCTAGCAATGTTCATATGATCCTTGTACACATGTGATCTCTTTTAGCTAGATTCAAAGCAACGTAATGTCATTTTTCACATGAGAAAGTGTGCTAAGCCAACTTAGAGTGGTATCATAGGTCTTTACATAATAATTTTCCCTTAATCTAAACGCTATGTCAAATGGTGAACCTGTAATGAACTATTTTGGTTGAGTTATGAAGTCGAGTTTGATCCTAACGTCTAGCCATGTTCATATGATCCTTCTACACATGTGATCTCATTTAGCTAGGTTCAAGCAACGTAATGCCATTTTGACATGAGAAAGTCAGCTAAACCAACTTAGAGTGGTATCATAGGTCTTAACATAACAATTTTACCTTAATCTAGACGCTATATCTAATGGTGAACCCGTCATGAACTATTTTGGTTGAGTTATGAAGACGAGTTTTACTTTAGCGTCTAGGCATGTTCATATGATCCTTCTAAACATGTTATCTCATTTAGCTAAGGTTTAAGCAACTTAATGTCATTTTTACATGAGAAAGTGTGCTAAGCCAACTTAGAGTGGTATCATAGGTCTTAACATAACGATTTTACCTTAATCTACACGCTATGTCTAAAGGTGAACCCGTCATGAACTATTTTGGTTGAGTTATGAAGTCGACTTTTATCCTAACGTCTAGCAATGTTCATATGATCCTTGTACACATGTGATCTCTTTTAGCTAGATTCAAAGCAACGTAATGTCATTTTTCACATGAGAAAGTGTGCTAAGCCAACTTAGAGTGGTATCATAGGTCTTTACATAATAATTTTCCCTTAATCTAAACGCTATGTCAAATGGTGAACCTGTAATGAACTATTTTGGTTGAGTTATGAAGTCGAGTTTGATCCTAACGTCTAGCCATGTTCATATGATCCTTCTACACATGTGATCTCATTTAGCTAGGTTCAAGCAACGTAATGCCATTTTGACATGAGAAAGTGAGCTAAACCAACTTAGAGTGGTATCATAGGTCTTAACATAACAATTTTACCTTAATCTAGACGCTATATCTAATGGTGAACCCGTCATGAACTATTTTGGTTGAATTATGAAGTCGACTTTTATCCTAACGTATTGCCATGTTCATATGATCCTTCTAAACATGTGATCTCTTTTAGCTAGGTTCAAGCAACCTAATGTCATTTTGACATGAGAGAGTGTGCTAAGCCAACTTAGAGATTTATCATAGCTCTTAACATAACCATATTACCTTATTCTAGACACTATGTCTAATGGTGAACCCGTCATGAACTATTTTGGTTGAGTTATGAAGTCGAGTTTTATCTTAGCGTCTAGGCATGTTCAGATGATCCTTCTAAACATGTTATCTCATTTAGCTAAGGTTTAAGCAACTTAATGTCATTTTTACATGAGAAAGTGTGTTAAACCAACTTAGAGTGGTATCATAGGTATTAACATAACGATTTTACCTTAATCTAGAGGCTATGTCTAAAGGTGAACCCGTCATGAACTATTTTGGTTGAGTTATGAAGTCGACTTTTATCCTAACGTCTAGCCATGTTCATATGATCCTTGTACACATGTGATCTCTTTTAGCTAGATTCAAAGCAACGTAATGTAATTTTTGACATGAGAAAGTGTGCTAAGCCAACTTAGAGTGGTATCATAGGTCTTTACATAATAATTTTCCCTTAATCTAAACGCCATGTCAAATGGTGAACCTGTCATGAACTATTTTGGTTGAGTTATGAAGTCGAGTTTGATCCTAACGTCTAGCCATGTTCATGTGATCCTTCTACACATGTGATCTCATTTAGCTAGGTTCAAGCAACCTAATGTCATTTTGACATGAGAGAGTGTGCTAAGCCAACTTAGAGATTTATCATAGCTCTTAACATAACCATTTTACCTTATTCTAGACACTATGTCTAATGGTGAACCCGTCATGAACTATTTTGGTTGAGTTATGAAGTCGACTTTTATCATAACGTAATGCCAAGCTCATATGATCCTTCTAAAAATGTGATCTCTTTTAGCTAGGCTCAAGCAACTTAATGTCATTTTTACATGAGAAAGTGTGTTAAACCAACTTAGAGTGGTATCATAGGTATTAACATAACGATTTTACCTTAATCTAGAGGCTATGTCTAAAGGTGAACCCGTCATGAACTATTTTGGTTGAGTTATGAAGTCGACTTTTATCCTAACGTCTAGCAATGTTCATATGATCCTTGTACACATGTGATCTCTTTTAGCTAGATTCAAAGCAACTTAATGTCATTTTTACATGAGAAAGTGTGTTAAACCATCTTAGAGTGGTATCATAGGTATTAACATAACGATTTTACCTTAATCTAGAGGCTATGTCTAAAGGTGAACCCGTCATGAACTATTTTGGTTGAGTTATGAAGTCGACTTTTATCCTAACGTCTAGCCATGTTCATATGATCCTTGTACACATGTGATCTCTTTTAGCTAGATTCAAAGCAACGTAATGTAATTTTTGACATGAGAAAAGTGTGCTAAGCCAACTTAGAGTGGTATCATAGGTCTTTACATAATAATTTTCCCTTAATCTAAACGCCATGTCAAATGGTGAACCTGTCATGAACTATTTTGGTTGAGTTATGAAGTCGAGTTTGATCCTAACGTCTAGCCATGTTCATGTGATCCTTCTACACATGTGATCTCATTTAGCTAGGTTCAAGCAACCTAATGTCATTTTGACATGAGAGAGTGTGCTAAGCCAACTTAGAGATTTATCATAGCTCTTAACATAACCATTTTACCTTATTCTAGACACTATGTCTAATGGTGAACCCGTCATGAACAACTATTTTGGTTGAGTTATGAAGTCGAGTTTTATCTTAGCGTCTAGGCATGTTCAGATGATCCTTCTAAACATGTTATCTCATTTAGCTAAGGTTTAAGCAACTTAATGTCATTTTTACATGAGAAAGTGTGTTAAACCAACTTAGAGTGGTATCATAGGTATTAACATAACGATTTTACCTTAATCTAGAGGCTATGTCTAAAGGTGAAACCCGTCATGAACTATTTTGGTTGAGTTATGAAGTCGACTTTTATCCTAACGTCTAGCCATGTTCATATGATCCTTGTACACATGTGATCTCTTTTAGCTAGATTCAAAGCAACGTAATGTAATTTTTGACATGAGAAAGTGTGCTAAGCCAACTTAGAGTGGTATCATAGGTCTTTACATAATAATTTTCCCTTAATCTAAACGCCATGTCAAATGGTGAACCTGTCAGGAACTATTTTGGTTGAGTTATGAAGTCGAGTTTGATCCTAACGTCTAGCCATGTTCAGTGATCCTTCTACACATGTGATCTCATTTAGCTAGGTTCAAGAAACCTAATGTCATTTTGACATGAGAGAGTGTGCTAAGCCAACTTAGAGATTTATCATAGCTCTTAACATAACCATTTTACCTTATTCTAGACACTATGTCTAATGGTGAACCCGTCATGAACTATTTTGGTTGAGTTATGAAGTCGAGTTTTATCTTAGCGTCTAGGCATGTTCAGATGATCCTTCTAAACATGTTATCTCATTTAGCTAAGGTTTAAGCAACTTAATGTCATTTTTACATGAGAAAGTGTGTTAAACCAACTTAGAGTGGTATCATAGGTATTAACATAACGATTTTACCTTAATCTAGAGGCTATGTCTAAACGTGAACCCGTCATGAACTATTTTGGTTGAGTTATGAAGTCGACTTTTATCCTAACGTCTAGCAATGTTCATATGATCCTTCTAAACATGTGATCTCTTTTAGCTAGGTTCAAGCAACTTAATGTCATTTTTACATGAGAAAGTGAGCTAAACCAACTTAGAGTGGTATCATAGGTCTTAACATAACAATTTTACCTTAATCTAGACGCTATATCTAATGGTGAACCCGTCATGAACTATTTTGGTTGAATTATGATTCGACTTTTATCCTAACGTATTGCCATGTTCATATGATCCTTCTAAACATGTGATCTCTTTTAGCTAGGTTCAAGCAACCTAATGTCATTTTGACATGAGAGAGTGTGCTAAGCCAACTTAGAGATTTATCATAGCTCTTAACATAACCATATTACCTTATTCTAGACACTATGTCTAATGGTGAACCCGTCATGAACTATTTTGGTTGAGTTATGAAGACGAGTTTTACTTTAGCGTCTAGGCATGTTCATATGATCCTTCTAAACATGTTATCTCATTTAGCTAAGGTTTAAGCAACTTAATGTCATTTTTTACATGAGAAAGTGTGCTAAGCCAACTTAGAGTGGTATCATAGGTCTTAACATAACGATTTTACCTTAATCTAGACGCTATGTCTAAAGGTGAACCCGTCATGAACTATTTTGGTTGAGTTATGAAGTCGACTTTTATCCTAACGTCTAGCCATGTTCATATGATCCTTGTACACATGTGATCTCTTTTAGCTAGATTCAAAGCAACGTAATGTAATTTTTGACATGAGAAAGTGTGCTAAGCCAACTTAGAGTGGTATCATAGGTCTTTCATAATAATTTTCCCTTAATCTAAACGCTATGTCAAATGGTGAACCTGTCATGAACTATTTTGGTTGAGTTATGAAGTAGAGTTTGATCCTAACGTCTAGCCATGTTCATATGATCCTTCTACACATGTGATCTCATTTAGCTAGGTTCAAGCAACGTAATGTCATTTTGACATGAGAAAGTGAGCTAAGCCAACTTAGAGTGGTATCATAGGTCTTAACATAACAATTTTACCTTAATCTAGACGCTATATCTAATTGTGAACCCGTCATGAACTATTTTGGTTGAGTTATGAAGTCGACTTTTATCATAACGTAATGCCAAGCTCATATGATCCTTCTAAAAATGTGATCTCTTTTAGCTAGGTTCAAGCAACCTAATGTCATTTTGACATGAGAGAGTGTGCTAAGCCAACTTAGAGATTTATCATAGCTCTTAACATAACCATTTTACCTTATTCTAGACACTATGTCTAATGGTGAACCCGTCATGAACTATTTTGGTTGAGTTATGAAGTCGACTTTTATCTTAGCGTCTAGGCATGTTCAGATGATCCTTCTAAACATGTTATCTCATTTAGCTAAGGTTTAAGCAACTTAATGTCATTTTTACATGAGAAAGTGTGTTAAACCAACTTAGAGTGGTATCATAGGTATTAACATAACGATTTTACCTTAATCTAGAGGCTATGTCTAAAGGTGAACCCGTCATGAACTATTTTGGTTGAGTTATGAAGTCGACTTTTATCCTAACGTCTAGCAATGTTCATATGATCCTTGTACACATGTGATCTCTTTTAGCTAGATTCAAAGCAACGTAATGTCATTTTTCACATGAGAAAGTGTGCTAAGCCAACTTAGAGTGGTATCATAGGTCTTTACATAATAATTTTCCCTTAATCTAAACGCCATGTCAAATAGTGAACCTGTCATGAACTATTTTGGTTGAGTTATGAAGTCGAGTTTGATCCTAACGTCTAGCCATGTTCATGTGATCCTTCTACACATGTGATCTCATTTAGCTAGGTTCAAGCAACGTAATGTCATTTTGACATGAGAAAGTGAGCTAAGCCAACTTAGAGTGGTATCATAGGTCTTAACATAACAATTTTACCTTCATCTAGACGCTATATCTAATGGTGAACCCGTCATGAACTATTTTGGTTGAGTTATGAAGTCGACTTTTATCATTACGTATTGCCAAGTTCATATGATCCTTCTAAAAATGTGATCTCTTTTAGCTAGGTTCAAGCAACCTAATGTCATTTTGACATGAGAGAGTGTGCTAAGCCAACTTAGAGATTTATCATAGCTCTTAACATAACCATTTTACCTTATTCTAGACACTATGTCTAATGGTGAACCCGTCATGAACTATTTTGGTTGAGTTATGAAGTCGAGTTTTATCTTAGCGTCTAGGCATGTTCAGATGATCCTTCTAAACATGTTATCTCATTTAGCTAAGGTTTAAGCAACTTAATGTCATTTTTACATGAGAAAGTGTGTTAAACCAACTTAGAGTGGTATCATAGGTATTAACATAACGATTTTACCTTAATCTAGAGGCTATGTCTACAGGTGAACCTGTCATGAACTATTATGGTTGAGTTATGAAGTCGACTTTTATCCTAACGTCTAGCAATGTTCATATGATCCTTGTACACATGTGACCTCTTTTACCTAGATTCAAAGCAACGTAATGTCATTTTTCACATGAGAAAGTGTGCTAAGCCAACTTAGAGTGGTATCATAGGTCTTTACATAATAATTTTCCCTTAATCTAAACGCTATGTCAAATGGTGAACCTGTCATGAACTATTTTGGTTGAGTTATGAAGTCGAGTTTGATCCTAACGTCTAGCCATGTTCATGTGATCCTTCAACACATGTGATCTCATTTAGCTAGGTTCAAGCAACGTAATGTCATTTTGACATGAGAAAGTGAGCTAAGCCAACTTAGAGTGGTATCATAGGTCTTAACATAACAATATTACCTTAATCTAGACGCTATATCTAATGGTGAACCCGTCATGAACTATTTTGGTTGAATTATGAAGTCGACTTTTATCCTAACGTATTGCCATGTTCATATGATCCTTCTAAACATGTGATCTCTTTTAGCTAGGTTCAAGCAACCTAATGTCATTTTGACATGAGAGAGTGTGCTAAGCCAACTTAGAGATTTATCATAGCTCTTAACATAACCATATTACCTTATTCTAGACACCATGTCTAATGGTGAACCCGTCATGAACTATTTTGGTTGAGTTATGAAGTCGAGTTTTACTTTAGCGTCTAGGCATGTTCATATGATCCTTCTAAACATGTTATCTCATTTAGCTAAGGTTTAAGCAACTTAATGTCATTTTTACATGAGAAAGTGTGCTAAGCCAACTTAGAGTGGTATCATAGGTCTTAACATAACGATTTTACCTTAATCTAGACGCTATGTCTAAAGGTGAACCCGTCATGAACTATTTTGGTTGAGTTATGAAGTCGACTTTTATCCTAACGTCTAGCCATGTTCATATGATCCTTGTACACATGTGATCTCTTTAAGCTAGATTCAAAGCAACGTAATGTAATTTTTGACAAGAGAAAGTGTGCTAAGCCAACTTAGAGTGGTATCATAGGTCTTTACATAATAATTTTCCGTTAATCTAAACGCTATGTCAAATGGTGAACCTGTCATGAACTATTTTGGTTGAGTTATGAAGTTGAGTTTGATCCTAACGTCTAGCCATGTTCATATGATCCTTCTACACATGTGATCTCATTTAGCTAGGTTCAAGCAACGTAATGTCATTTTGACATGAGAAAGTGAGCTAAGCCAACTTAGAGTGGTATCATAGGTCTTAACATAACAATTTTACCTTAATCTAGACGCTACATCTAATGGTGAACCCGTCATGAACTATTTTGGTTGAGTTATGAAGTCGACTTTTATCATAACGTATTGCCAAGTTCATATGATCCTTCTAAACATGTGATCTCTTTTAGCTAGGTTCAAGCAACCTAATGTCATTTTGACATGAGAGAGTGTGCTAAGCCAACTTAGAGATTTATCATAGCTCTTAACATAACCATATTACCTTATTCTAGACACCATGTCTAATGGTGAACCCGTCATGAACTATTTTGGTTGAGTTATGAAGTCGAGTTTTACTTTAGCGTCTAGGCATGTTCATATGATCCTTCTAAACATGTTATCTCATTTAGCTAAGGTTTAAGCAACTTAATGTCATTTTTACATGAGAAAGTGTGTTAAACCAACTTAGAGTGGTATCATAGGTCTTAACATAACAATTTTACCTTAATCTAGACGCTATGTCTAAAGGTGAACCCGTCATGAACTATTTTGGTTGAGTTATGAAGTCGACTTTTATCCTAACGTCTAGCAATGTTCATATGATCCTTCTAAACATGTGATCTCTTTTAGCTAGGTTCAAGCAACTTAATGTCATTTTTACATGAGAAAGTGAGCTAAACCAACTTAGAGTGGTATCATAGGTCTTAACATAACAATTTTACCTTAATCTAGACGCTATATCTAATGGTGAACCCGTCATGAACTATTTTGGTTGAATTATGATTCGACTTTTATCCTAACGTATTGCCATGTTCATATGATCCTTCTAAACATGTGATCTCTTTTAGCTAGGTTCAAGCAACCTAATGTCATTTTGACATGAGAGAGTGTGCTAAGCCAACTTAGAGATTTATCATAGCTCTTAACATAACCATATTACCTTATTCTAGACACTATGTCTAATGGTGAACCCGTCATGAACTATTTTGGTTGAGTTATGAAGACGAGTTTTACTTTAGCGTCTAGGCATGTTCATATGATCCTTCTAAACATGTTATCTCATTTAGCTAAGGTTTAAGCAACTTAATGTCATTTTTACATGAGAAAGTGTGCTAAGCCAACTTAGAGTGGTATCATAGGTCTTAACATAACGATTTTACCTTAATCTAGACGCTATGTCTAAAGGTGAACCCGTCATGAACTATTTTGGTTGAGTTATGAAGTCGACTTTTATCCTAACGTCTAGCCATGTTCATATGATCCTTGTACACATGTGATCTCTTTTAGCTAGATTCAAAGCAACGTAATGTAATTTTTGACATGAGAAAGTGTGCTAAGCCAACTTAGAGTGGTATCATAGGTCTTTACATAATAATTTTCCCTTAATCTAAACGCTATGTCAAATGGTGAACCTGTCATGAACTATTTTGGTTGAGTTATGAAGTCGAGTTTGATCCTAACGTCTAGCCATGTTCATATGATCCTTCTACACATGTGATCTCATTTAGCTAGGTTCAAGCAACGTAATGTCATTTTGACATGAGAAAGTGAGCTAAGCCAACTTAGAGTGGTATCATAGGTCTTAACATAACAATTTTACCTTAATCTAGACGCTATGTCTAATGGTGAACCATTCATGAACTATTTTGGTTGAGTTATGAAGTCGACTTTTATCATAACTTATTGCCAAGTTCATATGATCCTTCTAAACATGTGATCTCTTTTAGCTAGGTTCAAGCAACCTAATGTCATTTTGACATGAGAGAGTGTGCTAAGCCAACTTAGCGATTTATCATAGCTCTTAACATAACCATATTACCTTATTCTAGACACTATGTCTAATGGTGAACCCGTCATGAACTATTTTGGTTGAGTTATGAAGTCGAGTTTTACTTTAGCGTCTAGGCATGTTCATATGATCCTTCTAAACATGTTATCTCATTTAGCTAAGGTTTAAGCAACTTAATGTCATTTTTACATGAGAAAGTGTGCTAAGCCAACTTAGAGTGGTATCATAGGTCTTAACATAATGATTTTACCTTAATCTAGAGGCTATGTCTAAAGGTGAACCCGTCATGAACTATTTTGGTTGAGTTATGAAGTCGACTTTTATCCTAACGTCTAGCCATGTTCATATGATCCTTGTACACATGTGATCTCTTTTAGCTAGATTCAAAGCAACGTAATGTAATTTTTGACATGAGAAAGTGTGCTAAGCCAACTTAGAGTGGTATCATAGGTCTTTACATAATAATTTTCCCTTAATCTAAACGCTATGTCAAATGGTGAACCTGTCATGAACTATTTTGGTTGAGTTATGAAGTCGATTTTGATCCTAACGTCTAGCCATGTTCATATGATCCTTCTACACATGTGATCTCATTTAGCTAGGTTCAAGCAACGTAATGTCATTTTGACATGAGAAAGTGAGCTAAGCCAACTTAAAGTGGTATCATAGGTCTTAACATAACAATTTTACCTTAATCTAGACGCTATATCTAATGGTGAACCCGTCATGAACTATTTTGGTTGAATTATGAAGTCGACTTTTATCCTAACGTATTGCCATGTTCATATGATCCTTCTAAACATGTGATCTCTTTTAGCTAGGTTCAAGCAACCTAATGTCATTTTGACATGAGAGAGTGTGCTAAGCCAACTTAGAGATTTATCATAGCTCTTAACATAACCATATTACCTTATTGTAGACACTATGTCTAATGGTGAACCCGTCATGAACTATTTCGGTTGAGTTATGAAGTCGAGTTTTACTTTAGCGTCTAGGCATGTTCCCATCATGAACTATTTTGGTTGAGTTATGAAGTCGACTTTTATCCTAACGTCTAGCCATGTTCATATGATCCTTGTACACATGTGATCTCTTTTAGCTAGATTCAAAGCAACGTAATGTAATTTTTGACATGAGAAAGTGTGCTAAGCCAACTTAGAGTGGTATAATAGGTCTTTACATAATAATTTTCCCTTAATCTAAACGCTATGTCAAATGGTGAACCTGTCATGAACTATTTTGGTTGAGTTATGAAGTCGAGTTTGATCCTAACGTCTAGCCATGTTCATATGATCCTTCTACACATGTGATCTCATTTAGCTAGGTTCAAGCAACGTAATGTCATTTTGACATGAGAAAGTGAGCTAAGCCAACTTAGAGTGGTATCATAGGTCTTAACATAACAATTTTACCTTAATCTAGACGCTATATCTAATGGTGAACCCGTCATGAACTATTTTGGTTGAATTATGAAGTCGACTTTTATCCTAACGTATTGCCATGTTCATATGATCCTTCTAAACATGTGATCTCTTTTAGCTAGGTTCAAGCAACCTAATGTCATTTTGACATGAGAGAGTGTGCTAAGCCAACTTAGAGATTTATCATAGCTCTTAACATAACCATATTACCTTATTGTAGACACTATGTCTAATGGTGAACCCGTCATGAACTATTTTGGTTGAGTTATGAAGTCGAGTTTTACTTTAGCGTCTAGGCATGTTCATATGATCCTTCTAAACATGTTATCTCATTTAGCTAAGGTTTAAGCAACTTAATGTCATTTTTACATGAGAAAGTGTGCTAAGCCAACTTAGAGTGGTATCATAGGTCTTAACATAACAATTTTACCTTAATCTAGACGCTATGTCTAAAGGTGAACCCGTCATGAACTATTTTGGTTGAGTTATGAAGTCGACTTTTATCCTAACGTCTAGCCATGTTCATATGATCCTTGTACACATGTGATCTCTTTTAGCTAGATTCAAAGCAACGTAATGTAATTTTTGACATGAGAAAGTGTGCTAAGCCAACTTAGAGTGGTATCATAGGTCTTTACATAATAATTTTCCCTTAATCTAAACGCTATGTCAAATGGTGAACCTGTCATGAACTATTTTGGTTGAGTTATGAAGTCGAGTTTGATCCTAACGTCTAGCCATGTTCATATGATCCTTCTACACATGTGATCTCATTTAGCTAGGTTCAAGCAACGTAATGTCATTTTGACATGAGAAAGTGAGCTAAGCCAACTTAAAGTGGTATCATAGGTCTTAACATAACAATTTTACCTTAATCTAGACGCTATATCTAATGGTGAACCCGTCATGAACTATTTTGGTTGAATTATGAAGTCGACTTTTATCCTAACGTATTGCCATGTTCATATGATCCTTCTAAACATGTGATCTCTTTTAGCTAGGTTCAAGCAACCTAATGTCATTTTGACATGAGAGAGTGTGCTAAGCAAACTTAGAGATTTATCATAGCTCTTAACATAACCATATTACCTTATTCTAGACACTATGTCTAATGGTGAACCCGTCATGAACTATTTTGGTTGAGTTATGAAGTTGAGTTTTACTTTAGCGTCTAGGCATGGTCATATGATCCTTCTAAACATGTTATCTCATTTAGCTAAGGTTTAAGCAACTTAATGTCATTTTTACATGAGAAAGTGTGCTAAGCCAACTTAGAGTGGTATCATAGGTCTTAACATAACGATTTTACCTTAATCTAGACGCTATGTCTAAAGGTGAACCCGTCATGAACTATTTTGGTTGAGTTATGAAGTCGACTTTTATCCTAACGTCTAGCCATGTTCATATGATCCTTGTACACATGTGATCTCTTTTAGCTAGATTCAAAGCAACGTAATGTAATTTTTGACATGAGAAAGTGTGCTAAGCCAACTTAGAGTGGTATCATAGGTCTTTACATAATAATTTTCCCTTAATCTAAACGCTATGTCAAATGGTGAACCTGTCATGAACTATTTTGGTTGAGTTATGAAGTCGATTTTGATCCTAACGTCTAGCCATGTTCATATGATCCTTCTACACATGTGATCTCATTTAGCTAGGTTCAAGCAACGTAATGTCATTTTGACATGAGAAAGTGAGCTAAGCCAACTTAGAGTAGTATCATAGGTCTTAACATAACAATTTTACATTAATCTAGACGCTACATCTAATGGTGAACCATTCATGAACTATTTTGGTTGAGTTATGAAGTCGACTTTTATCATAACTTATTGCCAAGTTCATATGATCCTTCTAAACATGTGATCTCTTTTAGCTAGGTTCAAGCAACCTAATGTCATTTTGACATGAGAGAGTGTGCTAAGCCAACTTAGCGATTTATCATAGCTCTTAACATAACCATATTACCTTATTCTAGACACTATGTCTAATGGTGAACCCGTCATGAACTATTTTGGTTGAGTTATGAAGTCGAGTTTTACTTTAGCGTCTAGGCATGTTCATATGATCCTTCTAAACATGTTATCTCATTTAGCTAAGGTTTAAGCAACTTAATGTCATTTTTACATGAGAAAGTGTGCTAAGCCAACTTAGAGTGGTATCATAGGTCTTAACATAATGATTTTACCTTAATCTAGAGGCTATGTCTAAAGGTGAACCCGTCATGAACTATTTTGGTTGAGTTATGAAGTCGACTTTTATCCTAACGTCTAGCCATGTTCATATGATCCTTGTACACATGTGATCTCTTTTAGCTAGATTCAAAGCAACGTAATGTAATTTTTGACATGAGAAAGTGTGCTAAGCCAACTTAGAGTGGTATCATAGGTCTTTACATAATAATTTTCCCTTAATCTAAACGCTATGTCAAATGGTGAACCTGTCATGAACTATTTTGGTTGAGTTATGAAGTCGAGTTTGATCCTAACGTCTAGCCATGTTCATATGATCCTTCTACACATGTGATCTCATTTAGCTAGGTTCAAGCAACGTAATGTCATTTTGACATGAGAAAGTGAGCTAAGCCAACTTAAAGTGGTATCATAGGTCTTAACATAACAATTTTACCTTAATCTAGACGCTATATCTAATGGTGAACCCGTCATGAACTATTTTGGTTGAATTATGAAGTCGACTTTTATCCTAACGTATTGCCATGTTCATATGATCCTTCTAAACATGTGATCTCTTTTAGCTAGGTTCAAGCAACCTAATGTCATTTTGACATGAGAGAGTGTGCTAAGCAAACTTAGAGATTTATCATAGCTCTTAACATAACCATATTACCTTATTCTAGACACTATGTCTAATGGTGAACCCGTCATGAACTATTTTGGTTGAGTTATGAAGTTGAGTTTTACTTTAGCGTCTAGGCATGGTCATATGATCCTTCTAAACATGTTATCTCATTTAGCTAAGGTTTAAGCAACTTAATGTCATTTTTACATGAGAAAGTGTGCTAAGCCAACTTAGAGTGGTATCATAGGTCTTAACATAACGATTTTACCTTAATCTAGACGCTATGTCTAAAGGTGAACCCGTCATGAACTATTTTGGTTGAGTTATGAAGTCGACTTTTATCCTAACGTCTAGCCATGTTCATATGATCCTTGTACACATGTGATCTCTTTTAGCTAGATTCAAAGCAACGTAATGTAATTTTTGACATGAGAAAGTGTGCTAAGCCAACTTAGAGTGGTATCATAGGTCTTTACATAATAATTTTCCCTTAATCTAAACGCTATGTCAAATGGTGAACCTGTCATGAACTATTTTGGTTGAGTTATGAAGTTGAGTTTGATCCTAACGTCTAGCCATGTTCATATGATCCTTCTACACATGTGATCTCATTTAGCTAGGTTCAAGCAACGTAATGTCATTTTGACATGAGAAAGTGAGCTAAGCCAACTTAGAGTGGTATCATAGGTCTTAACATAACAATTTTACCTTAATCTAGACGCTACATCTAATGGTGAACCCGTCATGAACTATTTTGGTTGAGTTATGAAGTCGACTTTTATCATAACGTATTGCCAAGTTCATATGATCCTTCTAAACATGTGATCTCTTTTAGCTAGGTTCAAGCAACCTAATGTCATTTTGACATGAGAGAGTGTGCTAAGCCAACCTAGAGATTTATCATAGCTCTTAACATAACCATTTTACCTTAAACCAGAAGCTAGGTCTAATGGTGAACCCGTCATGAACTATTTTGGTTGAGTTAGGATGTCGTATTTGATCCTAACGTATAGCCATGTTCATGTGATCCTTCTAAACATGTGATCTCTTTTAACTAGGTTCAAGCAACCTAATGTCATTTTGACATGAGAAAGTGTGTTAAGCCAACTTTGAGTGATATTAAGGTCTTAACATAACAATTATACCTTAATGTAGACGCTATGTCTACTGGTGAACCCGTCATGAACTATTTTGGTTGAGTTATGAAGTTGAGTTTGATCCTAACGCCTAGCCATGTTCATGTGACCCTTCTACACATGTGATATCTTTTATCTAGTTTCAAGCAATATAATGTAATTTTGACATGAGAAAGTGAGCTAAGCCAACTTAGAGTGGTATCATAAGTCTTAACATAACAAGTTTACCTTAATCTAGACATTTTGTCTACTGGTGAACCCGTCATGAACTATTTTGGTTGAGTTATGAAGTCGAGTTTTATCCTAACGTCTAGCCATGTTAATATGATCCTTCTACACATGTGATATCTTTTAGCTAGGTTCAAGCAATATAATGTAATTTTGACATGAGAAAGTGAGCTAAGCCAACTTAGAGTGGTATCATAGGTCTTAACATAACAATTTTACCTTCATCTAGACGCTATATCTAATGGTGAACCCGTCATGAACTATTTTGGTTGAGTTATGAAGTCGACTTTTATCATAACGTATTGCCAAGTTCATATGATCCTTCTAAACATGTGATCTCTTTTAGCTAGGTTCAAGCAACCTAATGTCATTTTGACATGAGAGAGTGTGCTAAGCCAACTTAGAGATTTATCATAGCTCTTAACATAACCATTTTACCTTATTCTAGACACTATGTCTAATGGTGAACCCGTCATGAACTATTTTGGTTGAGTTATGAAGTCGAGTTTTATCTTAGCGTCTAGGCATGTTCAGATGATCCTTCTAAACATGTTATCTCATTTAGCTAAGGTTTAAGCAACTTAATGTCATTTTTACATGAGAAAGTGTGTTAAACCAACTTAGAGTGGTATCATAGGTATTAACATAACAATTTTACCTTAATCTAGACGCTATGTCTAAAGGTGAACCCGTCATGAACTATTTTGGTTGAGTTATGAAGTCGACTTTTATCCTAACGTCTAGCAATGTTCATATGATCCTTGTACACATGTGATCTCTTTTAGCTAGATTCAAAGCAACGTAATGTCATTTTTCACATGAGAAAGTGTGCTAAGCCAACTTAGAGTGGTATCATAGGTCTTTACATAATAATTTTCCCTTAATCTAAACGCTATGTCAAATGGTGAACCTGTCATGAACTATTTTGGTTGAGTTATGAAGTCGAGTTTGATCCTAACGTCTAGCCATGTTCATATGATCCTTCTACACATGTGATCTCATTTAGCTAGGTTCAAGCAACGTAATGTCATTTTGACATGAGAAAGTGAGCTAAGCCAACTTAGAGTGGTATCATAGGTCTTAACATAACAATTTTACCTTAATCTAGACGCTATATCTAATGGTGAACCCCGTCATGAACTATTTTGGTTGAATTATGAAGTCGACTTTTATCCTAACGTATTTGCCATGTTCATATGATCCTTCTAAACATGTGATCTCTTTTAGCTAGGTTCAAGCAACCTAATGTCATTTTGACATGAGAGAGTGTGCTAAGCAAACTTAGAGATTTATCATAGCTCTTAACATAACCATATTACCTTATTCTAGACACTATGTCTAATGGTGAACCCGTCATGAACTATTTTGGTTGAGTTATGAAGTTGAGTTTTACTTTAGCGTCTAGGCATGGTCATATGATCCTTCTAAACATGTTATCTCATTTAGCTAAGGTTTAAGCAACTTAATGTCATTTTTTACATGAGAAAGTGTGCTAAGCCAACTTAGAGTGGTATCATAGGTCTTAACATAACGATTTTACCTTAGTCTAGACGCTATGTCTAAAGGTGAACCCGTCATGAACTATTTTGGTTGAGTTATGAAGTCGAGTTTGATCCTAACGTCTAGCCATGTTCATATGATCCTTCTACACATGTGATCTCATTTAGCTAGGTTCAAGCAACGTAATGTCATTTTGACATGAGAAAGTGAGCTAAGCCAACTTAAAGTGGTATCATAGGTCTTAACATAACAATTTTACCTTAATCTAGACGCTATATCTAATGGTGAAACCCGTCATGAACTATTTTGGTTGAATTATGAAGTCGACTTTTATCCTAACGTATTGCCATGTTCATATGATCCTTCTAAACATGTGATCTCTTTTAGCTAGGTTCAAGCAACCTAATGTCATTTTGACATGAGAGAGTGTGCTAAGCAAACTTAGAGATTTATCATAGCTCTTAACATAACCATATTACCTTATTCTAGACACTATGTCTAATGGTGAAACCCGTCATGAACTATTTTGGTTGAGTTATGAAGTTGAGTTTTACTTTAGCGTCTAGGCATGGTCATATGATCCTTCTAAACATGTTATCTCATTTAGCTAAGGTTTAAGCAACTTAATGTCATTTTTTACATGAGAAAGTGTGCTAAGCCAACTTAGAGTGGTATCATAGGTCTTAACATAACGATTTTACCTTAATCTAGACGCTATGTCTAAAGGTGAACCCGTCATGAACTATTTTGGTTGAGTTATGAAGTCGACTTTTATCCTAACGTCTAGCCATGTTCATATGATCCTTGTACACATGTGATCTCTTTTAGCTAGATTCAAAGCAACGTAATGTAATTTTTGACATGAGAAAGTGTGCTAAGCCAACTTAGAGTGGTATCATAGGTCTTTACATAATAATTTTCCCTTAATCTAAACGCTATGTCAAATGGTGAACCTGTCATGAACTATTTTGGTTGAGTTATGAAGTTGAGTTTGATCCTAACGTCTAGCCATGTTCATATGATCCTTCTACACATGTGATCTCATTTAGCTAGGTTCAAGCAACGTAATGTCATTTTGACATGAGAAAGTGAGCTAAGCCAACTTAGAGTGGTATCATAGGTCTTAACATAACAATTTTACCTTAATCTAGACGCTACATCTAATGGTGAACCCGTCATGAACTATTTTGGTTGAGTTATGAAGTCGACTTTTATCATAACGTATTGCCAAGTTCATATGATCCTTCTAAACATGTGATCTCTTTTAGCTAGGTTCAAGCAACCTAATGTCATTTTGACATGAGAGAGTGTGCTAAGCCAACCTAGAGATTTATCATAGCTCTTAACATAACCATTTTACCTTAAACCAGAAGCTAGGTCTAATGGTGAACCCGTCATGAACTATTTTGGTTGAGTTAGGATGTCGTATTTGATCCTAACGTATAGCCATGTTCATGTGATCCTTCTAAACATGTGATCTCTTTTAACTAGGTTCAAGCAACCTAATGTCATTTTGACATGAGAAAGTGTGTTAAGCCAACTTTGAGTGATATTAAGGTCTTAACATAACAATTATACCTTAATGTAGACGCTATGTCTACTGGTGAACCCGTCATGAACTATTTTGGTTGAGTTATGAAGTTGAGTTTGATCCTAACGCCTAGCCATGTTCATGTGACCCTTCTACACATGTGATATCTTTTATCTAGTTTCAAGCAATATAATGTAATTTTGACATGAGAAAGTGAGCTAAGCCAACTTAGAGTGGTATCATAAGTCTTAACATAACAAGTTTACCTTAATCTAGACATTTTGTCTACTGGTGAACCCGTCATGAACTATTTTGGTTGAGTTATGAAGTCGAGTTTTATCCTAACGTCTAGCCATGTTAATATGATCCTTCTACACATGTGATATCTTTTAGCTAGGTTCAAGCAATATAATGTAATTTTGACATGAGAAAGTGAGCTAAGCCAACTTAGAGTGGTATCATAGGTCTTAACATAACAATTTTACCTTCATCTAGACGCTATATCTAATGGTGAACCCGTCATGAACTATTTTGGTTGAGTTATGAAGTCGACTTTTATCATAACGTATTGCCAAGTTCATATGATCCTTCTAAACATGTGATCTCTTTTAGCTAGGTTCAAGCAACCTAATGTCATTTTGACATGAGAGAGTGTGCTAAGCCAACTTAGAGATTTATCATAGCTCTTAACATAACCATTTTACCTTATTCTAGACACTATGTCTAATGGTGAACCCGTCATGAACTATTTTGGTTGAGTTATGAAGTCGAGTTTTATCTTAGCGTCTAGGCATGTTCAGATGATCCTTCTAAACATGTTATCTCATTTAGCTAAGGTTTAAGCAACTTAATGTCATTTTTACATGAGAAAGTGTGTTAAACCAACTTAGAGTGGTATCATAGGTATTAACATAACAATTTTACCTTAATCTAGACGCTATGTCTAAAGGTGAACCCGTCATGAACTATTTTGGTTGAGTTATGAAGTCGACTTTTATCCTAACGTCTAGCAATGTTCATATGATCCTTGTACACATGTGATCTCTTTTAGCTAGATTCAAAGCAACGTAATGTCATTTTTCACATGAGAAAGTGTGCTAAGCCAACTTAGAGTGGTATCATAGGTCTTTACATAATAATTTTCCCTTAATCTAAACGCTATGTCAAATGGTGAACCTGTCATGAACTATTTTGGTTGAGTTATGAAGTCGAGTTTGATCCTAACGTCTAGCCATGTTCATATGATCCTTCTACACATGTGATCTCATTTAGCTAGGTTCAAGCAACGTAATGTCATTTTGACATGAGAAAGTGAGCTAAGCCAACTTAGAGTGGTATCATAGGTCTTAACATAACAATTTTACCTTAATCTAGACGCTATGTCTACTGGTGAACCCGTCATGAAGTATTTTGGTTGAGTTATGAAGTCGAGTTTTATCCTAACGTATAGTCATGTTCATATGATCCTTCTAAACATGTGATCTCTTTTAGCTAGGTTCAAGCAACCTAATGTCATTTTGACATGAGAGAGTGTGCTAAGCCAACTTAGAGATTTATCATAGCTCTTAACATAACCATTTTACCTTAAACCAAGCTAGGTCTAATGGTGAACCCGTCATGAACTATTTTGGTTGAGTTATGAAGTCGAGTTTTATCTTAGCGTCTAGGCATGTTCAGATGATCCTTCTAAACATGTTATCTCATTTAGCTAAGGTTTAAGCAACTTAATGTCATTTTTACATGAGAAAGTGTGCTAAACCAACTTAGAGTGGTATCATAGGTATTAACATAACGATTTTACCTTAATCTAGAGGCTATGTCTAAAGGTGAACCCGTCATGAACTATTTTGGTTGAGTTATGAAGTCGACTTTTATCCTAACATCTAGCAATGTTCAAATGATCCTTGTACACATGTGATCTCTTTTAGCTAGATTCAAAGCAACGTAATGTCATTTTTCACATGAGAAAGTGTGCTAAGCCAACTTAGAGTGGTATCATAGGTCTTTACATAATAATTTTCCCTTAATCTAAACGCTATGTCAAATGGTGAACCTGTAATGAACTATTTTGGTTGAGTTATGAAGTCGACTTTTATCATAACGTAATGCCAAGCTCATATGATCCTTCTAAAAATGTGATCTCTTTTAGCTAGGTTCAAGCAACCTAATGTCATTTTGACATGAGAGAGTGTGCTAAGCCAACTTAGAGATTTATCATAGCTCTTAACATAACCATTTTACCTTATTCTAGACACTATGTCTAATGGTGAACCCGTCATGAACTATTTTGGTTGAGTTATGAAGTCGAGTTTTATCTTAGCGTCTAGGCATGTTCAGATGATCCTTCTAAACATGTTATCTCATTTAGCTAAGGTTTAAGCAACTTAATGTCATTTTTACATGAGAAAGTGTGTTAAACCAACTTAGAGTGGTATCATAGGTATTAACATAACGATTTTACCTTAATCTAGAGGCTATGTCTAAAGGTGAACCCGTCATGAACTATTTTGGTTGAGTTATGAATTCGACTTTTATCCTAACGTCTAGCCATGTTCATATGATCCTTGTACACATGTGATCTCTTTTAGCTAGATTCAAAGTAACGTAATGTCATTTTTCACATGAGAAAGTGTGCTAAGCCAACTTAGAGTGGTATCATAGGTCTTTACATAATAATTTTCCCTTAATCTAAACGCTATGTCAAATGGTGAACCTGTCATGAACTATTTTGGTTGAGTTATGAAGTCGAGTTTGATCCTAACGTCTAGCCATGTTCATATGATCCTTCTACACATGTGATCTCATTTAGCTAGG